>JAKSZP010015924.1:0-160619 GCA_022478985.1 Massospora cicadina | reverse complement strand
GGCAATTTTGGTGCAGACTTTTGCTGCAGCCTCCGCTTCTTTAGTTTCAAAACCGATGTCAATCCAGCCACAGCCCATGTTGTTGGTGGCGACATATACCACGTGGGGGAAAAGGAAGGGCTGTGCCTTGATGTTTTCTCCCACAGGGTTGGGGACTCATCCCCAAGGAAGAGTTGGAGCCCATGCTCCACCTTTGAAAGGGGTTGGTTACATTAGATATACATGTATTGATCTTGTTTTATAGTAAACACCATAAATACAGACGGTGTCTGAGTTTGTAGTTTCTTGGCGGCTTGGGTTCCTGGTCCCCCTCCAGGGCGTTTCTTGCCCTTGGGTGCACCATTTTGCGCACCTCTTGATGCGATGCTCGCCCAAATTATATTAGATTTATTATTAAAATCGCCTATCTCTCCTGTGTGATTATTAAAATTGCTGTTCAAATTGAATTGTAGTAACTAAAGTGATTGTAACGGGAAAGAAAAGCTAGATTATGATATAAAATAATAAAAAGAGTGTTCCCAAAGGACCGCTGAACCATTAAATTTTTTTATGTACTGATGATTTGGTAAAGTTTAAAAAAAGGATCAATGAAACAAACTAGATGATTAATTCATAAAAAATAAGATCTCTGAACCATAGAAACCTGGTAGGTTTAAGTATTTTACAGAATCAGTTTGGGGGGATAAATAGAAAAGATGGACCATTGAACTGTTTGAAGGTCATATCACATACAAAAACTGAAGAAAAAAGTAATATTAATAAAATAATATAGAAAGGAAATTATTAAAAACGCACAGAAAAAAAATATAGTTATTATAATCTTTTTTTGGTTATCCTTGACTCATGAATGATTCCGCCTATGTTGCCTCTTGGGGAGGGAGGATATAATGTAGTAGGAGCAAACAAGCCGTAAAATCTATATAATATCAGATGCTAGTAAGGGCTAGACCTACTTAACGCCAAGTTTGTTAAGTTGAGGCTGATCCCTGCGATAATGTGACTAGGGGAAAGAGATGGAAGTGTTGGTACTTGTAAGAGACAATACCCCAGATCAAAGAGGGAAGCAAAAAAACAAGAAGAGGCAGTCAGTAAATAGCCCTGAGAACTCTGATATGGCACCAGAGTTGGAAGATTGGTCTTGAGTGCTTGTTGATGGGCTTCATCAAGAACATTGAATATATGTGTCAGCATCGCCTAAGAGATATAAGGCAGGGGTTGCCAAAATCATGCCCCAAATAAAGCCATCAAGGAAGTCAATGATGGAATGTGCCATAAATGAGATAATCATGTAGGAAGTGGATGGCATCATGAAGATGATGACTATGAACTTCTTGGAAACAAAAGTATAATGCGTGATGGAAGCTGGGATAGGCTGGAAGCTTCATAGCCCAACTCAAAAAAACATGGCTGGCAAAACAAAGAGCTTAAGCTACAACATCTCAATATAGGATGTTTTTGAGATTGGAGGGGTTCAGAGCTATGGATACTGCCTCAGTTACTAAGGTCCTCAAGCCTGCATAAGGGAGGTTAAATGTTTGCAGTTTCTGATTGCTAGTTTGGTTGGCATAACAGCTGGCTTTTTAAACTGGCCGAGTTGAAAATGAGCTCCAGAAACAAGTCTGATACAGTGAGAAACAATTGATCAAGTGTGGAGGGCACTGCTTCAGGAGATTTGACAATGATTGTAGGAGTATCGGTGAATGGTGTCAAATTACAGGTGACTTTTGAAATCTGACTCAGGAATTGGTAACAGAGGGAGGATTGGTAGCAAGTCTTTAAAGACAATAACTAACCTGGTTTTGTCAGGGTTGGATACTGTTTCCAGTAATTTCACATAAGGATTGGCCATGGGTGCTTGACTAGGAGTATGAGTCCTAGGAGGGCCATAGAAGAGGTTTCATTGAGTAGATTGACTCATTAGCTGGAAGAGCTGAACATCTATAGTAGACATGTTGTCTTGAAGTTGTTGATACTGAGCTTCTGAATTCAACATATGAACTGGATGAGAGGGGGGAAGTATGACTTTTATAATAGTCGACATTTTGCACTTAAGAATCAATTAAGCTCTAATTTTGGAGAATTAATCTCAAAATTAATGAGATAAGCTCTCCAGAGAAGACTTTAGAATGATATGAGCCAAGAAGTTATTATGAGAATTTAACAAGAGCGAATAATTGCATTTTTAAATGTGCCACAAAACAAACATTGATGGCAAGGTCTCCTGTTGAGGATGAGGAGGAAAATTAGGAAATTGAGGACATCAGACCAAGGATCCTGAATATGACAGCAGGTCATTATCCCTGATGAAGGTAAACTGGATCCTGGGATCCATATCATTATGAGTAAATCAATCAGCTCAGCATGACAGAAGGTCATGGGACCACGCTCAGAGTAGGCAGTAGTGAGGAGGAAGAGGAAGAGAACTGCCTACAAAAGGTTGTCCTGGCAACGGTGAGTAGGATCACTATGCTCTGCTAGAAACCAAGAAGTATTTGGCCTGAAGACTGAGATAATACACTCCTGTCCTAATCCTAATATCACCGAAAATATAGACAAGAGGGGGATATGTTGAGATTTTTGCCTACATTTCCAGAAAACTAAGTTACTATGGATCACTAGAGGATATTACCTATAGCGAGTGAGTTGGATATCAGTTGGCCCAATTTTGGGCTAACAATGTTTGGGGGATTTTAGTTAATTAGCCAGGGTTCCATCAGGGATTGATCTAGGTGAATGCTTAAGATCTCCTTGGGCAGAGTTGCCAATGAAATGGTGATTTCTTATAGTTGATCAATTATTAACTATCAGGTGTACTTATTGGGATATATTAGGTTTTATCACTGACTGATTGGGAATTTAAGGAGCAAATTGAAAGGCGAGTGATGCAGTCTGTAACTGGCAAATCAATCAGTTGTTTTGCAACCTGTCATAATGGGTAATAAGTCTCATCATAATCAGGTCGCTTGCCAAATATGGTTAGTTAGCTGGGATCAAGTAGAAAATCTTAGGGACAAATTTTCTGACTCTTTCCTTTTTAGGTCTTGAGAATTTCTGATGAAGGAATTCTAACCAGAGGAAGAAGACCATCGCTGATGAGATGATGAAAGGAAATTTATTAAAAAAAGCCATTTCAATACTGATGCGCCAACTGAGGGTCTGGTGCTGAATTCCCTCAGTAAATTCTCTAATAGTTCACTTGGTAAAAAGCTCAGACTGGAAAAAACAAGACTTTAACAGAATTCATTATTTTTTCTACTCATCTCCAAGGATGTTATTGATGTGTGCTTTAACTGGGAATTCTTTAATAGGATAAAGTGTAAGGATTGAGGATCCTGAGAAGAGAATCTGAGCCGAGAAGAAATTTGCTAACTTAATGTCACCAGAGGAAAAACCATAAACTAGGATTTGAGCGTGGATCAAGTTAGGCGGATAATGAAATAAATTCCTAAAGAGGACATTAAAGTATTTGAGGAGAAATACCAGTCAATCGTTGGACCAGAGTATAGTTATTTATTCAACTATTGATAATAATCTTCATACTAGTATCAAATAATATATATATCATATCGCCAGAAAACGCAAAAAGTGCACAAACCAAACCTTTGCAGTTATCAAAAGGGGTTAATATCCTTGAACGAGCTGCAAAGCCCCTAGTTTTTAACATAATCTTTCAGGATCAAATTACCAAAAAACAGAACTTTGTCTTTAAAAACTATCATTTCAGGGTTTAGTAACCAGAATATCCCTGTGGATTGCTTCTGTCACTGCCCTAAATCTTAACTGTGTTGTTCAGCAACGGGTGAGTTAATTAATATCATCTGCAAAATTAATCTTAAAGGGAATCTGAGATCCCTCAAGGCGTCATCTATTCTAAGCTAACAACTGCTGGGGCAATCATAAACAAAAGGGCATAACTTTAAGCTGGTAAATGATGAACTAGGTTTGAATTTCAGTCAGCCACACCTGACCAGCCTTTACTTGCACCTGATAGAAAGAATTCACTAGATCCAGTTTCAAGAAAAACCTCTGATTTATATATTGCTTAGTAAGTCGCTGCCTCTAAAGGCAAAGGGTAGGGATCAGGAACTATCACATAATCCTAATGTCTGTAAATCACGCCTGGTCTCAAAGTACCATTCTGTTTCTGAACAAAGACCACAGGAGAGGACACAGGAGAGTTTTTCTTGACCACCCAAAATCTCGTCATCATGTCATAATTCCACGTCTTTAAAGCTTGCTCTTCTGCGCCGTGAATTGATATTGGGGGCAGTTGAATTTGATCAGGTCACTGTTAACTGGAAACTCATCCAAGATCTGAGTGATTGAGAATCTTATTGGCCCCTTCCACATAAAGAACTGACTAATAGGAGCGATGCTAAGCGGCAAAGTAGGAAGCTTGGGCACAATATTAGTAGAAGAGTATTTTATAGCTGCCGCTAATGCACTTCTTGTTGCCAGAGTGGGAAGAAGGGGGATTTCATCTTAGTGAGCATAGGAGAATAATGCTAACATATCTCGCTCTAAGTCAATACTCACTGACTGGTGTGGCCATCATCCTACTCCCATAATCACTGAGTATAGCAACTTTGTGATTGCTGAAAAGTGTGCCATATATTTATAGTTGTGGGCTACAAAGCGCAAGAGTTTACATAGAAGGAATGTAAGCTTTGGGGCCCGCGACATCCAAGAAAGGCGAACCTGAAGTGGCTGCAAGATCTAAAACTTGCACCACCTTAAGGTCAATAAAATTCTCTGAGTCACCAGTACCACCAAGGAATTTAAAGATAACTTTTGGTGCCCTACATGAACTTGAATGGGGAACAGGAACAAGCACAATCCACGTTATTGAACTCCTCAAGGGAGCAAAGGATTAAAACAGACCTGCTAACCATGATAGGGTGGCGCATCTATTAGGCCCATTGGTGAATTGAGTGGGTACAGTAGCATCTCAGGCATAAGACAAAGGTGCAGACCTAGGATCACCGGAGTCATATAAGGGCTGCACTTTTAAAAGATCACAATAAACGAATTTGCAAGACGCTTCTCCTACACCTGATTAACAGCAGAAATGTGGTCAATAGTGAGAGCTGGGGCTGCCATCTATGATGATTAAAACTTCCATAAACCGATCACTTGAGATATCCTGTAGTGGGGAAGCTACTTCAGAGTGAGATTGGCCCAGATATACCATTATAGCCCTTTAAGGCTCCTATAAGGAGTAGCGCCAGCCTCAGTGTGATAACCTAGGCCCATGTTGTGTAAGGGCTAACTGCATATCCTTGTACTTTAACACTTTGTGCATTTGCAGAGTAATGGGAGCAATAGTCAAGAGCGTTGTGTTCTACCACCTCAGAAACATTAAACCTTCTATCGCTTTTTTCTCCCCTGTTGTCAAGTTCCTACACCTGGATGTGGCCTAAATTGAGAAAATTAAAGGGGGCCAAAAACTCTGGACGTTCACAGTGAGATGAGGGAGATGAAAGGATTGTGGGTGTGACACCCTCTCTAATAATCTGCTTTATGGGTTTAACAGAGTAGACCACATACAACAGCTAAGGAGCAATCTTAAGAGAGTAGGAAAATTTAATTTTCGGCAGAGTCATTTAAAGCCAAAAGGTTTTGAACCAGAAACTACACTTTTATATTATTTGGTTGGGTTATAATAAAGGAACCCATCGTGAAAATAAATAACCTGTCTTTTGGCTTGAGTACACCAAAACTCACAGGGGCAGCCAAGGTCCACAAACACAGCTAGATTAAAGGGACTATGGATAGTAGCGTCAGGGGAAGTGGTGGTAAGGATCCACCCTGTATTTGTTGCCCATATCTTGTTAAAATTTATTACAATTACTAACCGCTAGTGTTTTCCAAAAAAATATAATTAAATTAAGCTTAAATTAAACCTTTTTGATAGAAGAAACTAAGCTAAATCCTAGCCTTTAGCTTGGTGCCAGGTCTTATGTGGGATGGATATATGCTAAGCTGAACCACAGTATTATGATTCAATTTTTTAAAACTTAAATTAAAGTATTGATCACCAACTTCACCTTGATGGTATCAGTTGACTTCCAAGCTATTCTCTGGTCATTTTCACAGAATTCCGAAGGTCCAAATTCATTTTTTTAATTTTAGACTGGAGTGACAAGTTTAAAACCTGTTTTCAAGCTCTTTTACTCAACTTTTCCTGCGAATTGGACTTATTAAATATATTTTTGTTATGCAAGTTGGATTCTGAGTAAACCAACCGTTGATCCAGGAGATGGGGCCGAGTTATTGGGGTTCATATGTCTAAGTTTTACAAATCTGATGAATTTTCCTTGAATAAGTCCCAGCTGATTTTGAGACTTGAGTGATTTTGAGATGGGTAGTAGATGGAGAAAAGGTGTGGGGAAAGAAGAAAAGGCAGCAGCCACCCATATCTCATCTAGGGTATGCCTTAGGTCAAAGATCTGGGTGAGAGGAAGTAGCTTGAATTTTGAACTTTTTCTTGTTCTAAAGGGGTGCACTCTTGTTGAGAATTTTCATTCTCAATACTAGGTGGCTCCATTGGTGTGCCAGGCCAAACAGTACGTAGACTGCTGGCCCTTGCTTTTTCACAATCATCAGTGACCTTTACCTACAAATTCTCAGGCAAACCACAAACCAAAAGACCAACAACTTCTCCTTCTGAGGCATGACCACTCATTATAGCTCAGAGGTCCTCTCCTGGGACAATTCAAGTGATTGTGGCTCAGCGGCCTATATTGACTCCCTCAGGGCTTCTCCCCTTCAATCCTTCCAATCCTCCTTATTGCTACTAGTTGCCCAAGTTACCAGCGGTTTCCATCTAGTTCAAGGTTGAGAGTTGGTTGCACTGACCACTCCAGGTGTTTTGACCCAGCACCTAACAACTGAGGATTTTGAGTCCCAACTCTACAAGCTAAGCTAACTACTATCAAATAAAATCTTAATAAAGTTAAGAAAACAAATAATAGATTTGAATATCTGATTATTTGAAACTAGAAGATATGTTTATTATAAACTTTTCTTTCTCGTTGCAAACACTTTTGCAACCCATTTAATTCAAGACTAAATCTAGTTTGATAATCTCATAGAGGGGATTAGTCTGCGCCCATGTCTGGGAGCAGTTGGGCAAGCAAGGCAAGAGGAGCAGGCGGAAGGCCCGCGGCCTCTAACATTTGAATACGCCCCGGAGAATCTGGTGGAATTGAAAAAAATTTAAAAAAACTGGCGGTCATAATTTCCCCGGAGATACTCGCATGGCAAGCATGATGCAACCAATACATCAACATGCCACATTTCCCAGCCACTTTCGTCAGTGGAATTTGGAGTCCGTGTGTATCTGGACATCCAAAAAACGGCCCTATGGGAAAAATTTTGTGAAGATGTACACAAAATTTTCCTGACCGCGGTGTACGTTGCACCTCACTCCATGTCGCGCGGTTGGCTGGACCTAGGTTTCAAAAGCAAAATAGCAGCAGACGAGGCTGCAGCGGTGCGCATAGTGGTCAACCTCCCTGAAGGGCAATGGGTCATCGAAACTAAATGCACCAGATGGATAAAATCAAACCAAATTTTCCTCACGTTTGACTTTTTGCCTACTACAGTAAAACGTGATATTTTGGAGCAACACCTGAAAGATGGTCTCACCATATACAGCGATATACAATCTTTCGAAATGCAACGTTTCATGCTGATGCCACACCTGTGCACCGGCAAAGCCATCGCAGTTCTGACCCCAACTGAGGAGATTGCAAAGGACCTAACCCAGATCCCGCACTCCACCTTTATTGATATTGCAGGGCATACCACCCACCCATTCTGGGTAACCGTGGACAGCGCGCCCCCCATTTGCACCCACTGTGATGCGTTCAGCCATAAAGCGCACACGTGCCCCATCAAAGAGGGTGTCACATTCCAAGAGCACCCCTCAGCAGCCATGACCAGCGGAGAGGCACACTACAAACCAACTGCAAGCACCAAGGAGGCTTTCCCATGGGGAGCACAAGGCTGCTACCTATTGGTAAAGCCCATCTCCCCACAGGAGCAGAAGAAGGCCAAGCAGGCCCATAGGGCCGCAGCCAAGGAAACGGCCAAGGCCAACATTACCATCCCACACTCACAACGCCAGGAGGACATGAAGACCTTCGAGGCGGAAGCAACTTGGGAATCCATCACCCAATCAGATTGGGAGGCCCAGGCCAAATGGGCCACTCAATCTGAGGATCCAATGGGAGATTTGATCTCACCCAATCACTGCACACATTCCCTGGTCAAAACTGACTTGGGACCTATCCCAACCAAAAAGTTTTTTTGCCTCACTCGACGGTGCACCGAACTTATCGCATCACAAAAAATTTGTCCAATGTCAGGAAAACAAAAAGTGAAGGCCAAAGCCAATGCGACTCTTTCTGCAAAAATCAACAAAAACCCTGATAGCGTTGCTGCTAATACCTGCACTGCTGTGAAAGCCCATGGGGACCTGGAAGAGGCTGGTGGGCCCAGGGGCCCACCCCCTCACACCTAAGGTGCAATGGGGGAAACCTTCACCCTAGGGATGCTGAATATCGCCGGACTCAAGGCCTCTCCATCCCGGGCTAGGAAACTGAGTTTTTTACAAAACAATTTACCCGTGGATATCCTGGCCATCCAGGAGTCCCACTGTCCATGAGGTTCCGAGGAAGCTTGGAAAACAATACTCCTACCATCCCTATCCTTTTGGTCAAAGCACTGTGGGGTGCTAATTCAGAAAAACAATTTTTTCAAATTTACATCTTGAGAAACATTCCTAAATGGCTGAGTGCTCGTTGTCACCTTCTCATGGGCTGATGCTGCGCACACAATCTTCAACATTTATGCCCCAAATGGGGCACATGAGCGTCAGGAATTTTTCTCGTTGGTAAAATCCCTCCTGCTAACCCCGATTCTTTCCTAGTTGGTGACATGAACTGTTGGCTAACCTCACCAACGGACTGGTGGCCGCCCTCAACCCACGCCCCACAGGGTCACATAGAACTACGCATTCTAAAAGCCACTCTTGGACTAAGGGAGATGCTACCGTGACATGCCCCACTGCTCAAAAACATGAAGCATCCCCACATCCACAACGGCCAATTAAGGTCCATGACCCGCATTGACCTTATTCTAGCGCCAGCGAAAATCTAACCCCACATATCCCACTTTAAAACAACGAAAATGGAATTCTCTGACCACTGACTTGTCTCGATAACATACCACTTACCCGTCACAGTTGCAAAGGCCCCACATTGGTGCAAAATCCGCCCCCCCAAGCTCGCGTCACCAGGATTTTCCACATGGGTGGAAGAGGCAACTTTGGCAAAATTGTTTGTTGCACCGTTTTGCGCGGACCCTATTTTCACATGGGCAACTTTCAAAAAAGACACCATCTGCCACTATCGCCATCTCTCCTCCAGATGCTCACGAGCCACATCAGTGGTTATATTGCGCACGTTGGCGGAATTGGCCCACTTGGAGGTCAACATTCCAGCCACAGTATATAGCCCTGCATGGGGCCAGAAGTGGGTGGAGGCAGCCGCCCACCTCAACGCACTCAAAAGACAACACAAACATCGGGTTTGTGTCCAATACAGGGCCACACGCATCACTAAAGGCAACAAGTGCACGCATACTTCTTCAAAAAAATTTTGCACCATGCCGGAGCATGGCCTGCACACAGGTGCAAAGATCGGAAAATTCTATCACGGACACACTGGCCAAAGTGGCAATCGAAATGCAAAAATATTACTCCAAGTTATACCAAGCCAAACCAATTCAGCTGGCCGAAATGGCAGAATTTCTCAACTGAGCTCATATCTGCACCATTTTCCAATACCCGGAAATAATGAATTTAATTACTCTGAACGAAAAATGGACAGCCATTCGCGGTGCGCCAAACTGGAAATGCCCAGGCCCAGATGGCATTCCATATGAGTTCTACAAAAAATATTTTAAATATATATCCCCATTGCTGCTAGCCTCACTCAACCAAAGCCTGTTGGAAACGCGCCTCCTACCAGGAGGACAAGAGGCCTTTACTGTCACACTCTTCAAGAAAGGGGATAAGCTTGACTTAGCCAACTGGCACCCCATTTCTCTAACAAACACAGACACCAAAATTTTAACCAAAATCATGGCTAACTGTTTAGGGACTGTAGCATCTGCCACCATCTCCCCAGAACAATTTGGTTTCATCCCCAGAAGGTCGATTTGGGATAACGTGCACTCAGTGGCTAATGTGTGTCAGTCCACAGCCTCTGGGGCACTTGTATTCTTGGACCAACAAAAGGCCTATGATAGAATAAACTGGGAATACCTTAGGGCCTGCCTCCAACAATTCCGCCTACCCCCGCTTCATTAACTGGGTGATGCTGCTCACAGAATCTGCAACAATGGCAGTGCGTGGCCCAGGCTTCCTAACAGAAGTAGTCCGCCCTCAAAGGGGCCTGCGACAAGGGGACCCCCTCAGCCCACTCTTATACAACTTCAGCCTTGACCCACTACTGCGAAATGTGAATGCCCACCTCACTGGGGTCCATGTGCCAGGACAAACCCCAGTCAAGATGATGGCATTTGCAGATCATTGCGTAGTGGGGGTGTCTAATAACAAAGATGCACGCGCGCTTGAAGCCCTCATCCAGGAATATTCCCGGGTAAGCAACGCGGCACTGAACGCCTCCAAAATTCGAAATCATCCTCCTTGGTCAGTTTCAGAACTTTTGGGCCCCAGCAAGTAGTTCCCAACCCGGCCCATCTGCTCGCCCACATCCACGCCTTACTAACTCAACACACACCGCTCCACTGGTGCTCCCCTTTGTGCCATGTCCTACCATAGGACCAGTACACCATCTGGTCGTGTGGATGGAGGCAGGCGGATACGCGTCAGCAGTAATGGAGTGCTGTATACTGAACAACGTGACGAAGCGGATCGCCTCTCTCAGAGCCCACCCTACTACCCTCACTGGCAGGGTAGTTCTAGCCAACTCTATGCTCCTATCCAAAGTCTGGTATGGAGCCCACGTCATCCCCTTCTCCCCAAGCTTCTTCAAATCCCTGTATGCTTTGCTGCAAGGATGGCTTTGGTCAGGCCACCCTCCACCAGTACAGCTAGAGGTCATGTTTGGCCCTCATCATCATGGTGGCATGGGCCTGCTTGACTTCAAAGCCCATGCCGCCAAGATCCTGGGCACCTGGATCGCGGCCGTCACTGCTCCTACACTCCCATCCCAACACTGGTCCCGCGCGGCCCACTCCATCTTCTCCCGAGCCTTGGGCCTCAATAATCCATCAAACCCCCACTCCCTGATGAAATACCTCGCATCACACACATCGGCCACAGGTCCTCACGGGACTAAAACCCACTACAAACGAATCCTACTCTCCATGCGAAGCGCAGAGTGGAGAATTCGTATTAGTGGACATACAACCTGAAGAGGCCGCCCCTCTCCTCAGTTCACACAAGAGGTACAGGGGCTACCCATCCATGATGGCGTGATCCCCATTCGACCCCAAGTCCTATCCAAGGTGGACTACCTGGACATGATGGACATCCCTTATTCCATTGAAACCCAAAAGTTTATCTGGAAATACGCACGCCATCCTCTGTTGCAGCCTCAAGTCCGCTCCCATGTGTGGCGCTGCCTGAGGCGGGTTTATCATACAGCTTAGCGCTCTAACGCTTTACACTTATCCTGTGTCGTGTGTGGCCAGTATGGAACGCTGTTCCACCGCCTGGAGAAGTGCCCCACCTCTAAAGTGATATGGCGCAAAGTCCAACGTCTGATAAGCCAAGATCAAACGCATCCCCTCAGTCTTTCAAGAGATATGTTTGCTTCATCAATGGCCTCCCCCTTCCCACCCTCCCTCCGTGCTCTGGTGGTTGCAATCGCCATGTGGACTATCCACAAGATTGTCTTGGATGCCATCGCTGGATCTATCCCCACCCTCCCTGAAGCTGTCCACAGATTTCAGTCTCATTTGGTGGACCACTTTCAAGCGTGGATGTTTGGATATCTCCCACCGCGTCGCCGACAGCTGGTCTCCTCCTGGTTCCCAGTCTGGTTCATCAAATCAGACCCCTTCCTCCACACGTGCTCAATAGTGGCTACGGCCCCTTCACACGTTCCCTCCCCTCCCCATAAGTGGCGTTCCCGCTTGCAACAAGAGATAGCATCGCTTCTCTGGGGTGCCTCCCCTGGTACTATGTTTTGTCTCGTCTGAGTCATATTTGGAAGTGTCTGTCCCATGGTCGGCCTTCCCCGCAATAAATAAATAAATAAAAGAAGATATATTTAATAAGAGTAAGATCAAACTATTTATAGGCATTTCTTGCCTGTCCACATCATTATAATGAATTACCAGCATCATCAACACTCAATGGTGATTCTCCCTGATTAGTACTCATCAGCACTCTCACTGGTAATACTCATTATCCTTGAATATCCCTGATTACATTGATCCTTGATTTGTCATAATTTGAATTAATAAAATATATTGACATCCTATGCATAAGTCGATGGTTTCAAATTAGGAAAAAATGCTTTTGGGGATTCCGCCCAATACTCTCATAAAGTTAGACTGCAATTCAAGTTTATCTAAATAAGATTAGTGTTTTGGCATCCTTGGCATGTCAAAGGTACTCTAGAAATAAATTTGAAACTTCATCAGAAATACCACAATCATGTTCACATTGAATTGGCACCTAGATAAGAACCTGCTGAACTTAAAAATTATATTAACTAGTTTAGCATCTTTGGCATAAGTCGCCAGTGTCAAAATTGACGAAAACTCTATCAGGATCATTTTCAAATATTTTATTGATTTCTAATTTAAACAATTTGTCACCTTAATTGATAATATTAATTAACTCAACATCCTCAGCCTCAGTCACTGGTGTTGAGACCCAACATTTTCCTATCAGGGATGAAACCTGATACTTTCTTGATCCTTCATATCAATACAGTTCAACCCAACCAAATGGGGAGCACAAATTGGGGTATTATAATTGAACTAAGAATTGAAATTATCAAATAAATCGGCAATATTCCTTGATTGATTATCATACCAATTCTATTAATATGTGAGGTATATTACCTGTTTAAAAATCTACCAACACCACTGTCCAGCTTGATAGCTGGCCCATGAGGCCTTACACCCCCATTGGGAACTTTGGCCAGCAAAAGATTCTTGTGCACTTTCAAAAGCTTTGTTTCCAAGATGAAGGAAACCATTAAGGGAAGGTAAGGATCATATGGATTTAACCTTGTAGAAGACTTCCACGAACTTGTGGAAGTTAAAACAATTCTGAGCACTAACCTAACTATTTTCATGTGTGGGGAAACCTTTCCATTCCATCAAGTACTGGACCAAGTACCCTTGTGACAAGATGCCAGAATAGCATCTGCCTCCACTTCCACTGAGTCTACAATAACCACTGGCTCAGGACCATGGGTGGTGTGTCATTAAATGGTGATAGCTGGGAAGCGTGGAAGATGGGGTGTTGTTTCCACTGAGCGGGAAGCATCAAACATAAAGCACTGTTACCTAGATAATCTATAACCTCATATAGACATAAACACTCCTTGTATAATTCTGCGAGGTCACCTTCATACACAGGTGGTGTGTACCAATCATGACCAAAGAACCCAATATAATCTCATGAGTATGAATTTTCTAATCCACAAACCATTTGTAATCACTAATGGTCTTGTCAGATGCTCTCATACCAGGAATTGAGTGTTTCGAATCCAAAGCTTATGTTCTGCCCTTCAAAGACCTCGCGGCAAAGGCATTGCCCAGGGGAAAATGAGGGGTTATACCCCAAGGTGGCCTCCTAAGGCGAAATCCCCGTGGACATTAGAGAGGCATTATTATAAGCAATCTGTGCCAATCGAAGGTTGTCCGCCCAGTATTCTGTGCAGCAGTGGCATAACAACAAAGATACTTTTCAAGGATATGTTTTCCCACTCCATCTTACCATCCAACTGGGTGTGATATACAGTGAAGCGGCATGACTGAGTTCTCAAGATGGCCAGAAGGGCCATCCAGAAGTGTACCGTAAACTGTGGCCCCCTGTCACTCACAATTTCCCATGACAACCCAAACATCAAGAAGACATGTCGCACAAAGAGACGAGCAGTATCCTCAGAGGTTTTAGCTGATGAGTAGACACTTTACAAATCAAACTGGTAAAATTGTCTACATTAAACATAATCGTGTCATACCCATTGGAGCTAGGAAGCTCAACACCAAATTCAACAGATACTACAGTTCAAGGTCCCTTGGCCTGCTGCAAGGAATGGAGAAGGCCATTCTGACCAATTTGGTCAGATTTTGCCCATGCACATGTTATACAAATAGTGATCAAATCTGGAATATACTTGAAGATCACTGGCCAGTGGTACTTTTCTTCGCAATGTTGAAGCATTTTCATTGTTTGGATGACCCACTGCTGGAATGTCATGATGAGCCTTGATTACTTTATTGCATTTTTGAGGCGGCACCCAAGTCTTGACTAAGAATAAATTACCCCTCTGCCAGTGAATAATTGGACCTCCTTCATCAACTGTGCCAGCTAATCTAATGACTCCAAACCTCCATACAGACCATCAGACCTTTCAATACATTATTGACCAGAGGCGCGTCTGAGGCCTAATCTACCGCTGAAATTACAGGTTGAGCAATGGCAAGGACTTGAGTCAGTGAAATCACCATAATTACCTCCTGATCATCCACCTCCATCAGAATCAATGCAGGATTTAACTCAAAAAGTCAGGGAGAATAATTAAAGCACCCTTTAATAGCTTATATTTAAAATTGAAACAGCAAAGGTTGTCTTATTTCTGGGCCTGGCTATGCACCAGCTTCTGTTGCTTTCTCTTTTTACATAAGGTTCTTATGATCCATCCACACAGACATCTCATGCCATGAACCCTGGAGAAAGTATCGCAGTGGGTAAAAGTCCAGGACACAGCGGCCAAATACTTATTGTAGATGTCCCAGGACTGTTAAGGTGAAGCGAACTTAAAGAATATGCAACTATCTGCTCCAAACCATTGTGTACTAACAGTAAAACCACCCCCACAGCAGCTGACGAGGCATTCCCGCGCTAAAAAATGGCTTGGTGGGAACAACATGCTTGGGAATTGGAGGCGTTAAGAAACACCTCCTTGATAGCATATAACGCCTTTTAGCACTCCTCAGTCCAAATAACAGAACGTTTTCCAGTAAGGGTGCAGCAGCGCGGCCAAAAGTTAGTGTTAGGGGAGATTTTTTTAAAAAAAGTGATTGTGCCCAAGAATCTCAGCAACTGCTTTTGGGTCATGGGAGTAAGCCACTCAAGTATCGCCTCAAGGTTGCTGGGGAATGTCATAATTAATCTTCAGAACCACGTTTCCAAGGAAGGTTAACTCTTTTTGGTAAACTTGCTCAAGGAGATTTTCACATAAAGGTCATCCTTGTGCAATGCAGCCACACCACCAGGTCCTCACATGATGCTTAGGAGTGGGTGAATACATGAAGAGATTGTCAATATATGACACTGCATAGGAGAACTAAAGGTTACCCAACACAACTTCAATCATCTTCTGGAATGTGCTAGAGCGTTTTTCAGCCCAGAAGGCATTACAAGAAACTGGAAGATCCTTAGTCTGTTCTGATTCGCCATAAGCCACTCCTATCCCTCGCTATTCAAAGCTGTTAAAATGCATTCACAAGGTCAAGCTTCAAAACACCTAGAATTTTGAAATTACCTAACTAATTGTTTACTTGAGGGGAAGGAGGTAGGGATTTTGAACATTTATGTTGTTAAGATGCCCATAGTCCACGCAGGGCTGCAGGGTGTCATGGACTTCTGAGAAAACACTATGGGATAGGAGATTAACGAGGCCTTCTTGATCACCCAACTTTTTGCAAGCATATCTGTTGAATCTCGGTGATTTGGTAAATATACCCACTAAAAGGTTTTTCGCACAGGGTTTCCCCCATTGAACAATTGGAACGGATGATATGATAATTGCCGGTTCCTTGATACACTCATAACAACTTAATTTATAATAAAATGGGAGCAATTCCCCTAAACACTTCGATATTTAAGATATAATAAATCAGCGGATCCTCTTCTGGTACACTCCTTTCTTCCTTTTCTTCTTTCTAAAACCTTCCAAGACCCCCTCTCCAGTCCCCTAATTCACCGATATCCCAGTGACATCTGTCAGTACTGACCCTTTCACTTAATTTATTCATATCTCCATCTTTTCATTGGTTTCAGCTTGTTATTCTTCAATCCTTTATCGCCTTGATTTGAGGCGATCCAAAATATTTTTGTCAAATGTTGACATTGCCTTATTGCCCTATTTTAAAGCAATCTGATATGACCCATTATGACCCATTATCGCCTAATCCTAAAGCGACCAATCACTTATAGCTCTTAAACATCCTCAGCGGATTCTGTCCATTGATCCTTCAGCGGAATTCCGCAAATGAGCCGTGTGGTCATAACGGTGGCTTGTCATCCACTTATATAGATTCTCGACATTACCTCCCCCTTTGACTGGACAATAAGCTGTACGACTCTTTTTCTTGCAATCATCATGTGAACCATTCCGCACCAACATCTGCGAGTCTATGAGTTCACTTTCTTCTACCATTTATGGCTAGGTGCGGAGTTACCTGACCCAGGACATATCCCTCTTCTCCAGTCTCCTTTTCCCCCAGGTGATGAGGATGAGGCTGACGTGGACCTCACAACTGTGCTAACCCAGGAAGAGATTCTTCCCAAATTCCTCGGCCATCTGGCCTCCTGGCGCGCCCCTTTGAAGAAATTGTGAGCCAGCAACGCTGAGGAAGGGAGCGGAGCTGAGGGCCTTAACATAACGAAGTGGTCCAGCTCCTGGCGAGCGGCTTTGGTCGCCTAGTGCTTCCATCTCCTTTCAAACCCCATATAATGGCTCTATAAAATAAGAGAATGCTGTGCTTTATGCATTGGGTGATAGCCTGTTGGTCAGGGTCCTTCCCCAGCGCTCCTATACACTTCCAGTCCTTAGGTGTAAACTTCTGCAATAACTGATTAGCTCACCTTCACTCTGGGGTCACCGCAGCATTCACCACCTTCAGCACCGACAATCCATTACAGTACCTTCCCTTCATGGCGCTCTTAGGTAACTTAATTTTGCATCCTGCAATACTTTAGGTTCAGGAATAGAGCAGCACCAGTCAGCCCTCAAGTGAGCCTGGTGAGTGGCATTCACCGCAACTGCTCCTTTTCCAATAGCATATCTGAGAATGGAGGACTTCATTGTAAATTGCCTTTGCCCTGGGTGCAGCCTTTTCTCCTCAAGCCGGCACTCACCTGCTTACTAGCCAACCCTTACAGCTTCAGCCCCCTCTGTTGGCATAATCATTGATTTCCCAGGAGCATCAACACATGTGGTTACAAGCTCTGCTCCTCATGGGACAGTAACTGTTCTGACTCAATCAACCAGCCAAACTCTCCCCATCTCGCCTGTTACCCTGGAATCCTAGTCCGTCATCCTCTTCTAGTCCCGTCTCACCGCCCTCACCTCTTCAGCCTAGTGAAGTGGCCCTAAAGCGGACGCCACCCCTTCGCTTTCACCTTGTCAGCCTTCGCCTCCACCCCCAACCCATATCAAGTCCATAGAAACTATGGCACGCTTGAAGAGCGGAAGAAGAAACACAGGTCCCATTGATCAAAACAAAAAGAACACCGCAAGAAGCCAAAAAAGACATGAAGATGAAGACAGTGAAGCGTTGGACCTCAAAGGACAACCCACAATAAAATAAAAAACCCGCTAGCATCTACACAGATATATATTATTATTATTTTTTTCATTTTTAGAGTAGCTATATTAATGCTTATATGGCCAAAGGATTTTGCATGCACCCAATTTATAATCCGGCTGCTCACAGGATCCTTGATAGTATAAACGTCAACTCCCACTTTTTTCTTATTATCTCAAACGGCCCAATCCATATATTAGAAAGTTTGTGCTTACACCCAAACCCGTGCTGATCTTGGAATAGCACCATATCACCATCTTTGAACTGTTTTACGCCACTACACCATACTTGGTCTGCAGCCTGGTTTTTGATTTACTTGGCCAAGCTGAATGAGTACGCTTCAGTTTGTAACTTAATCAGCGTATTTTTAAGGATGGTTAAATATTGTTTCAGATCCATTCCGCTGGTGTCCTCTATGCAGTCATTTAACAGCGCAGGCAAAGCGGGGTGCCGCCCAAAAAGCATTGGAAGGGGCTCTTTCCCAAGGCAGAATGGTAACTTATATTATAAGCGCATAATGTGGTAGAAAGAAGGGTACTCCAAACGGAGGTTCTATCTGTAATCAGCTTCTGGAGTATATTCACCAGAGTCCCATTAACCCGTTCAACCATTCCGTTAGACTCAGGGTGATATGGGGTTGTTAGGAACCCGCGGATGGCCATTAATTCGTTGAGCTTAGGTAAAATGTGGGAGGTGAAGTTGGTTCCATTGTCAGTAAGGATAAACTGTGGGCAGCCATGATGATGTATGATGCATTCCATTATGAATTTAGCCACAGTAACTGCCCCCAGATCCTGGATGGCTCGCGCCTCAACCCGCCTAGTCAAGTGGTCATTTGCCACCAGGATATACTTAAACCAATTAGCTCCAGTTGGCAGAGGTCCCACGACATCAATAGAGATGGTATGCCAAGCAAAGTGAGGTTTCACCAACTGTATGAAGTCCTCTGGTGGAATGGCTTCTCCACCTGACACTGGTGGCAGCAAGACAGGGTCTCAAGCACGTCATATTCCATGCTTTCCTAATAATACATTACCTTAGACAATTCAAGAGTTTTCTGGACTCCGCCATGCCCAACTGATCAGTGTGCACTGATAATAGTATTTGAGCGGTTGGAAGGCCTTTTGATATTCACGGTAATGTCTCCTATACTCTTATACAATTCCCCATTTCTTAGGAATTATTGGTCCAGAGTTTGTCTAGTAACTTGATAACTTGAGGCGGTTCATCATCGTACTTTCCGCTGAGTATTCTGTCAAACATTATATCGCTTAGATCCTCTGTAATTGAAATTGTTGGCATTTGTGATAAGCAATCAGCGTTTTGGTGTTTTGCTCCTGATTGATGTAGAATCTCAAAGTCATAAGTTTGCAGTTTAAGAGCCCATCGGGCTAGCCGCCCTTCAGGCTCTCTCAAATTCTGCAACCAGCACAGCAATGCATGATCCGCCATGACTTTAAACTTTACTCCATGCAAGTAGACTCAAAACTGTTTATATTCATAGATCACCGCTAAGCACTCCCACCCGGTTACAGTGTAATTTTTTATGGCAATTCAAGCTGCAACTACAGTACGCCACAGGGTTCTCGTCTCCCTCATTGTCCTTCTGAAACAGGACTGCCCCAACAGCGGAAAGGGATGCATCCATTTGCACTACAAATTCCTTATCAAAATTAGGGTAGCGCAACACTGGCGCACTAACTAATGCCATTCACAGTGTATCAAAGGCACATTGACATCACTCCATCCATTCAAACATGGCGTCTTTCTTCAGTAGCTCAAACAGTGGACCTCTGATGCAACTGAAATTGGGTATGAAATGTCAGTAGTAACCCACCATTCCCAGAAACACCTTAATGTCCTGCTTATTAGCGGGCTTAGTCATCTTATGGATGGCTTCTACCTCGGCTGGATGAGGTTTTAGCCCAGTCATATCCACCACAAACCCAAGGCACTCAAGCTGATCCTTGAAGAAGTGGTATTTTTGAGGCTTTGAATTTGATATTGGCCTCAGCCAGTCGGCGAAATACCTCTTCCTAATGGGTGAGATGCTCAGTAAATGTGCGAGAGAAGATGTTAGTATTGTTGAGATACACAAGAATGCACGACAGCTTCAGATCATCCAGTATTGTCCATTGCTCGTTGAAACGTAGCTGAGGCATTACATAGTCCTTGAAGCATGTGAGTTGGTTGGAAAAGACCTTTGGACGTAATTATGGCGCATTTTTCCTGTTCCGCCGAAGGCAACTCAATTTGCCATTAACCTGATATCAAATCCATTGCTGAGAAGTAATAGGCTCCACCTAGCCAAACAGCACATCATCAATCTGTGGCAGAGGGTATGAATCTTTTTGGCGATGCTATTAAGCTTCTGATAGTCATTTACTATGCAGTTATTGCCATCCTTCTTTTAAAAATTAGGACAGGCAAGGCCCATTTACTCTTAGATGGTTTGAGCATTCCCTGCTCCAGCAGCTTTTCAATCTCCTCATAGACAACTTCTTCAGCTGCCCGTGATTGATGGATTAGTCCAGACCTGATGGGAGGATGATCCCCAGTGTCCAGCCAATGAACAACCCCCCAAGTGCACCCCAAATCATGATCATTGACCAAAAAGATTCTTGATACTTTTGGAATAATTCTTCCGCCCGCTCCTTCTGATCTTCTGATAGCCTGGATAAATTCTCCCATGGTACAACCACCATTGCATCAAGAGGCGTTTCGATGGGCAGACCAAATTCATCCAGAGAAATGAACTCATGAACCTGGTTGATTTCTTCAACTGGGTTCAGATGTAGTTATGCTATAGTCTGATGTCGGTGGATCCAAATGGAGCTGTTCTAAAGATTTGCTTTCAGTACTTTGATTTCCCCATGGCCTGGAAGTATGATGCCTGAAGCCACATGGGGCTCAAGCTGTGATTGCTGATAAGGCCAATGATCTCTCCTTAGAGACCAGCTGGCACTTCCACTTCCAACTCTGTGTCTAAAATTACATGATGTCCAGAGGGAATGGATATAGCTCCAGCTTCTCTAAGCGGTAACCATTGGTATTTGTATATCTAATGAGGGAGGGCCCGCGTTTTCCTTTTTGATCGATGATATTGCACTGGAATTACCCCATCGCTGTAGGCAAGGTTGATCTGTCCCATATGTGCTGAGCTCTTTGGCGCTCCGCTTTAGGTAAAACTAAATAGGAATTTGCTGTCCTACAATGGCTAGGGTCTCTTCCATCATGTCAACTATAGCCCCATAGTGTCACATAAATGCTGTCCCTATCAATAGATCATAGTTACTGTCTGGTAATACCACTACTGGAGCCATTACAATAATGGATCCAAACTGCAAGGAAGAGCGCTATATGCTCCCTCAGAAGTGGTGGTTTCAGCTCCAGCGGTCCCATACACCATCCGGTGGTCTATGTCGGGTTTTAAGGACAACTTCGCCACCAATTTAGTGGAAACAATATTAACAGGGGCGCCCAAATCAATGATAACCCATACCCGAGTTTTAGCTACCACAATGTCATAGTAAGTGCATTCTGTATAAGATGAATCCCAGCTATTTACTACGTGTACACTTAATGATTCATTTTTACCAGGAAACTCATAATACCAACACCGTTTTAGGGTATCTGGTTACAATTTTGTCCACTGGGAGGGCGACGTCTATTCCCTTTAGGGACAGGGCATCTTCGAATGGTTCTAGCTGATCTAACAGATTTTGATCGAACATTTGACAAGAATAAAGCTTCAATTGTCCGGAGAGTTTTTTGTCCGCCATTGCTTCAACGTGCGCTTGGGTCAGCACATTTACTCCTCCAACCGGTGGTTGGTAGAGGAATGTCTAGTTATACTAAGAAGCTTCAGCTATATTCAACACAGTAGACTCAGTTGGGACATGTAAGTTCAAGGTAGTAGAAGTAGAGTCCCTTCTCTACTCCGCTCAGACTTTTACCTGATAGCTCTACTCCTGTTGTAAGGGAGGGATCCGTCAGTTGGGGCACCATCGTCCCATGTGCCCAGTGCGACCACAATTAAAACAACTTACTCCATAAGGCATACGTCAATGTTTAGCATAAGATTGTTCACTTGGTAGATTATTTTGAAAAGGATTGACGTAACCAGACCCCAACAGTAAAACGACTTTCCCCTGTCACCATAGTTAGACTCAGATCAGTAGTTGGTTTGATATTGATTGGTAATCAAGGAATGCCCGTTGGACTGCGGAGAGTATCCTGATGGGTTCTTCTCTGACCAGTTAACTCTTCCCACATGATTAGGGTGAACGACGGCGACAGTATGGATTTGCTCAGTATTGGATGGAGGGAAAGTTACAGATAATCAACGTTAAAACTGAACAAGTTTAAGAAGAGGTACATCAGGCTCTAACAATGGGGCTATGACATTGTAAAGCTCAGGGTATGACTTCACCTCTGAGGCTATTATGATACACACATCAACTTTGGATAGAATTCCTGCCCCAATCAGCACATGCACTTCAGTCATAGATTCAGTCAGCGAATGCAGTGAGGGTCTCATTTTGCTGAAAACCAATGGTCAAGAACTCAGTTTTCCGCTGCAACATTTTTGCAGTTCCGCCAAACAAACGCAGCACCATCTCCTTAAATTCATGTTATCAAACAGAACTAGCTGAGAGGTAAAAAATGACTCGATTAACACTCCTAACATCCAAAGAGGAGAGTAATAGTTTTGCCCTCTGCCAATCTGAAGTACCTTCAGTTGCAAACTCAAATCAGCAAAAGAACCCATGAATATTCCCTTCACGATCAAATGGCAGCAGCTTATCAATGTAAACCTTCTGAAGCAACTTATCTTGCTATTCAAGCACAGTATCTAACACGAGTCTCAACTCTTCATATTCCACAGGGCCACCATTTCATGCAGATTTTTTTTAAAACAACCTGGATGCAATATAACAGGCAGCTGAGTTTTAATTATATTGTTATTTGTCAATGGGCCCCCTGTAGTGAGCACCACTGTTAAATCTTGGAGATTTGGTATGTACCCACTAAAGTGTTTTTTGCGCAGGGTTTCCCCCATTGAACAATTGGAACAGATAATATGATGATTGCCGATTCCTTGATAAACTTTATTTTATTTTATTTATTTGAGGCAAGCTGACCAGGGGATGGACATTACCAAAATAGAAAAGAAAGTAATGACACAAAACCTGAGCAGGGTCAACTCTGTCATAGAAAGTTTTTTCACCTCCGGATCGGGACTCAGATTTTTCTGGTTACATCATGGGTAAGGTTTTCGTGTTATTATACCTACTAACCGCCAATAGTTTCCTTCAGCTGGCACCCCAATCAATGTGCGAAGAGCGGGAATCGAACCCGCAACCTTCAGGTTGGTAGCCATATGCCCTACTGATTCGCCTTCCACCCCCTTCCTTGATAAACTTATAACCACTTAATTTATATAAAACTGGATCAATTCCCTCAAACACTTCTTTATTTAAAATATAATAGATCAGCGGATCCTCTTCTGGTACACTCCTTTCTTCCTTTTCTTCTTTATAAAAACCTTTCAAGACCCCCTCTCCAGTCCCCTCATTTCACTGATATCTCAGCAACTCTGTCAGTACTGACCCTTCCGCTTAGTTTGTTCATGTTACCATCTTTTCATTGGTTTTAACTTGTTATTCTTCAATCCTTTATCAACTTGATCTGAGGAGATCCAGTATATCTTTTTGTCAAATGTCAACATTGCCTTATTGCCCTGTGTTGAAGGCAATCTGATAAAGCCCATTATCACCTTATCCTAAAGCGACCAATCACTTATAGCTCTGAAACATCCTCATGGATTCTGTCCATTTATCCTTCTGCAGAATACTGCCAATGAGCTGTGTGGTCATAATGTTGGCTTGCCATCCAGTCATATAGATTCTTGACAATATCTTCTAACCAGATGTCTAAGTTTATTCCTTCTGTTCTGTATATGGTTACAGTGGACAGTTCATGTTAATTACACCTACTGTTAAGCAAAAGGCTAGATCATACTAAGAGTGGACATGAAAATGATTGGCTTTTTTATGAAAAAAATATCCTGGATTTGGGCCGAGCTGGGAGGTAAATCCGTTAGAAGCATTGTGAGGGATAAGAGTGGAGCAATTGACCCTATTTCCCCCACTGGAAGAAAGTTTTGATTAGTAGAATCTTTCCTCTCACATGGGGATTCTCAAATGACAAGATATTGGGCTCTAGGCTGTTATAAGCCATTGCCGCTGCCACCAACCAACCCAAGGATAACTGGGAACTATAAATCTGGCATCAAATTAAACTAGTCACAGAAGTCAATATGACATATCAAAATGATATTTGCTGCCGCGCCAGGTAGCAGGTCATTGAAGCCAACGATGCACTCAAAACTGAGGACCCAACATCAAAAATGGTATCCAGCCCCTGCGCAACCTGCAAACTTATAAAGATCCCAGAGGCTCCTGTGTCAACAAGAGCCTCAACGAAGGCCACATGAAGGCTCAACTGGATCTTACCTTGCAACAAAAAGTAATCCTGACCTTGTATCTTCACCACAATGAAAGTCTCACTCAGGAGAAAAGGGATTTCTACCAAACCCTCCCCCAGCCCGTCTGCAGGAACTGAGGTCATGTCCACCACCGTTGAACAAACCCATTTCCCCCACCCCTGGGAACAGCCAGGCATGAGTGGATTAAGATACACTGACTCCCCTGAAGCGGCATCATCAACTGTGATATTACAAGCATCGGCACTACTAATGGTAGAAGGAGGGGAAACCAGCAACCTAGGAGCAAACAACACTACCATGCTTGTTACATGTGCCTTACCGCCGCTTTGAGGAAAAGAGGATACCCCAAGTCCTCCTCCACTTGACCTGGGGGTAGATCTACTGTGTTAAGACCAAATGAAAAGTTCAAACAGCATAAAAGCCACTATCCACTGAACGTGGAATACTTGAATCATGCACTACTTTAGTCAACAAGAGAGCTTTTCGTTCTTACAACTGAACCAACGCAGAGCCCCACCCATAGGGCAGGATGGAGAAGGATGAAAATGAGTGTCGCTCCATTATGTCATGGAGTATGCTGATAAAAATGATATATGTCTGGAAATCTAGATGAATAAACACCCAGAACCCCCTCTAAATACCTGAGGTACAGCCATCCATATTGACAGATGAAAAATGAAAAGTGCAGACGCAAAAACTGACCAGGGAATTCCAGAATTGGAAATTCTTGCCACTAAATATTCAAAGGGACTCTGAAAAATTTAACACTAAATTTGGATTGTTTTTTAATATATTTTATTTAAACTAAATGACGGGAAGGAGAAAAAGGATTGACAGGGAAACCTGCCATCATTTGCCGCCTTTATAAGCTCACCAAAAAAATGGGGCCTGAGTGATGAAATTCACTATCAGGAATAGATTTGCAATTTTGATTACGCTGAATTAGTATACAAAGATACTTTGGCTCTGGATTGATCATGGCCTGGACAGCTATCACATGATCAAACTTTGCCACCAATTTTTATTCATTCTGAAATCTCGCTTGGAAGGTCAGCATCGCTTTGTTTGGTGCCCAACTAGGGGCGCCCATGGGCAGGCCACATAAGACTAGTCCCTCTGAGTTGAGAAGGGTTTGATGCGCCTAACCCTATCAGTGATAAGCTCTTAATTACCAGTGATAAGAGCCACAGAAGTTAAGATTTTACTTGCCCAAAGCTGATTACATGATTAACTCTCAGTGGAACCTAATTAAACTACTGTTGAGTAGCTTACTGGACCTAACCATGGGTAATTCAATAGTGTCAAAAAAATAGTAGCTTATGCCTAATTTATTATAGATTATATCAAAGATATCAGGGAAGTTGGATAAGAATTATCCTAAGTATATGCAAAGCTTGGGATTCGTGGCCTAAAGATTATACTTAATAATATTTGAATAGATAACACAGGCCCAGGGCATTGTTGGTTAAGTTAAATTTAATAATAGTTGACTTAATGACCTGGGCTTGTGGGCTTTATTGGTCTATGTCAAAATTATCCTTTAATGTTGCTCGAGTTTTTTTTAAATTAATTATTAATTAGTGGTATGAATGCCTTAGTATGTGCTACCAAACGCTCAAGAGGAGCATTGGATCAGCTAATTGCAGATGCGTCAGAAACACTGTCTTGAGATATTATAAGTTTGACACTGACCCTGGGGCCATGTGAGATGCCCCAGAGTTAAAAGGATTGTAGACCCTCAGACATCTTTATTGTTCTCTGCTGGCTATGGGACAATGAAAATTGAGGTGTCATGGGTGAGGTGTGTTTAACATCAAACCTTATAAAATATCCCAATTTTTTACAAATAAAACAAAATATTTTATTACTACAAGATAATAGTTTAATATATAAGCTTTTTGTATTTAGATACTTTTCATTGTATCAAGTCGAGAAGTTACTTGGGATCAGAAGGATTATGGCAGTGAGCCATTTCTTAAGTAAATGGCAGACGAATACAGCCTCAAAGTGTCATTTCTAAGGAGTTTATATCTTGACTAAAGCACCATCTGGTCTATTGTCTCCAAACAATAGGCGCTCAAAACTTCAACTTATCTCAGAAGAAGAACCAGCCCAATTGAGGTAGGACAAAACTTCGACAAGTGGCTCTCATGGCTGGTACCATAGATGGTAACCACACTAAATAAGGGAGCATCCCAAATCAATTATTCAGAACTGTTACTGGGCCCAATGGGAATATTGAAATGACTATGTCTCAGACTAATTGGAACAATGTACCCATCATTACCCACTGACAAACCATTTCACATGAAGAGCTGAAACATCTTGAACATCAGTTGTTAAGAGGGTTATTAAATGGGTCAAGGGCCCGTGGGCAATAGTAGCAACTTTTTTATCACCAATGATAGCCAGACGTGTTGTGGATGAGATATCTTCTCATCATCAATTAAGTGCAGCTCAAATCTGAAACAATTTAATTGGAATAGAGAATATTGCCCAAAACTTAATTAAACTTGTACAATTTACATCTAAATTTTCTCAGATGATATTTGCCCACCATCACGCGGCCATCTCTGAGTTTGTAGACTTTTCATGCAACTCCAGCCAGGTGGACCAAATATTGAATGAGCAATTGGAAGCTAACTTTGCTGAGGTCTGTTCTAGTCTGGAGGCAAAATGTAATCTAGTCACTTGGCTAATGATTGGTTAGCAGAATAAGTACAAGAGCTAAAAGACCTATTTTATCCCATCTTTGACAACTTTTTGTAGGAAAGAGGAGTTACTGAAACTTGGGTTAGCAGTATCAATCAGTTTTTCAAATATGCTTTGGAGTTCATGGGGCTTAACCACAAAGATTGAGAGGCACAATTAAACCATAACGATGAATTTCATGACCAGTATTGACAAATGAGTGCCCAAATTTCACAGATGAAGTATGGTTACACCAAGAAAATTAACTATTGGTGCACAAATCTAAAGGCCAATGGGCGAAGAATAGAGAAAATTTAGGGACCCATTGATTGGCTAAATTGACAGATTGATAATCTTAATGAAGTTATCTCTATCAGTGAGTCAAACAATATTCTCCATGAAGAATTAAACCATTGCAAGAAGTCTATTAAGGAAAAAAAACCAAGTGATTTCCATCCTGCAACTACAAACTACTAGCCTGAATGAGGAAATTGCAAAATTGAAGTTAAAAAATCGAAACTTTATTAGTTGGGGAAAAGAAATCAATGATTAAATCCAAGCTTTGGACACTGGGAGTTTCTAGTGTGCCATGAACCATTTAAATGGAGATATTTCTGAGTATTATAAGGATGAAGATTTTTAAGTAGAACTCTCTTTCCACTTGTTTTACCTTTATAAGCAATTTTATGGAAAGAAGTAAATTTTGATCACCTACCATAGTTTTGCTCTGATGTTCTCAGCTTCCTCGCTGGCTGCTCCAGTGTGAGGCAGCAGCAAAACTCCTCCCACCATTTTTTGTCAGGTGGGAAAACGCACTCAGAATTGCTCATCCAGTCATACCATACCCCTGAGATGATTCGCTCCTCCCAAGGATCTTGATGCCCACCTTGCTCATACCCAAGTGGTGCCTCATTGCCCCCTGGTGCTTCCCCAGAGCAACATGCATTTTGGCCTTAGGGTCGATTATGGGAAACTTTTCCTTACCATGACCAAGCCATTATCAATATGACTCAAGTGGTGATGGTTCCTGCCAGTTTAATTGATTTCCTCCCTTAAAAGGGTATTTTAATCTGAGCTTCACCTGTAAAGCTGATGCCGCCACTGTGGCAACTGTGCCCCTGGTATTCCAGAGTACCTCTCTCCCCACAATTTAAACACATCTCCCAGTGGATGCCACTTTGGTGGTTCAGTTTTCTGGTTTGCCCACCCACCTTCCCCATGAGGTGCTCCACCAGGAGATGATGGAAGGTTTGGCAGCATATGAATCCAACCCCATCTTACAGTTTGTGGTCCCAAATGGGGCCACACGCCTTTCTGGGCCTCGGGCATATGCCACAAGCAGCTTAGAATTTAGTAAAATTGGCTTGTCAATTCCCCCTTGCGCCATCATTCCTTCTGTCACTGAACGTCCATTCTGGTCCCATGTCAAGGGCGGGCAGACGAACAGTTCATCCTGTTTTGAGTTGGACCACATAAAATGTAAAGTGCCCTTCCTTAGATGCTTCTGAAGACTCTGATCTTTCATCTGCCAGCTTCCAATCCACCACCCACCCTGAGCCAGTTTTGGTATAGATATGATCTACCTTCCCCTCCCCAAAGCCTGTTGCTTTAGCTGCGCCTGTAGTCACAAATCAGCCTCCTCCTTGCCCCAGTGCCACATACGCTCCCTCCAATCAAGCACTACCTTGGACCTCAGTTCACTCTTATGCTTCCTCCAATGAACCATCCAAACCTCGGCCATACGCCAATTCCCCAATTCAATTTTAACCGGAACCCATGGGAGTATTGGCTGGAATTAACTCAGGTAATTTCATTAGAGAACCATTTCTACAGATTGAGAGGGTCATTAATTCAGAATGGGATGCCAAATACTCCCCTCGTTTATACCCCACAGCCAAATGCCACACCATTTTGCAGTGACCACCAGCTCGCAATCAAAGCAGCTGCTGCACCATATTGTTGTCCCCTCTGCAAAGCTGACGACAAATCACTGGAGATACTTACAGAAGGTATTTCCCTCCTGTTATCCCCTCAGCCCTCACCCCACAAAGTAAGAATATGATGATTCATTTTATTTAACCGAGGTAAGCTGACCAGGAGATGGACATTACCAAACTAAAAACTAAAAACTAAAAACTAAAATGAAATAGTTGTGAGTAATTAATTGATTAAAACAAAATGCAGAAAACGAGTGATTGAGTGAATCACACCAAACCAAACAACCAACAAGGTGGGCAGCGGAAACTGCTTATCCCTCCATGGTGGAAGGGGAGGGGGAATGGGGAGCTCATCTTCAGAAGCAGCTATATCTTCCCAGAGTAGGGTGCATGTCAAGGCAAATAGCAAGGGCGTTGGGGCATCAGCGGTTTGTGGTTTGATATCACTGATGATTAGTACTTCTGAGGAATTGCCAACCATAAAAATGGCATTAATATAATTTGGGTAAAGTCTTTTTATCTTTAATGTGGGTGTCTGGTAATTTAACGAACGTTGCAATGTTTGTTTGGGTGATCTTAGCTTTTGTATTTCGTACTACAGTAACCACTTTCTGGATAGCTTCAGAGACATTTTTGTGAAGTTGGTTTACGTTAATCTAACTTTTTGAAATAAGATTTTTGGGATAACATGAGGTGGAATTCCTCATGCAAGTGCTGCCACTAATTTAGCAGCAGTTTTGTGGGAGGGGCGGCACCCTAGTGTGGTAGCTGCTTCTACTGCAAGCTGATGGTCTTTAAAATGGTTTGGCATTTGGCTTTGGTGCATATAAGCGAGGGGAAATTCTGCATTCCATTTTGCATTGCAGAACTGGTCAACTTGCAGTGATGGTTCTTCGATGATATTACCTGATTCATCAATTTCATCCAAATACTCTCTATGGGTTCTGGCAAAATTGAATTAGAGAATCGGAGTATGGTTGAGAGAGGGTTGATCTATTGGATGTTGCATGGGATCGGACTGGGGTCTAATCCTGTGCTTGATTGGAAGATTTATGCGTGGCATTTGGGCACAGTGGAGGCTACTTGGTGGCTGCAGGTGCAGCTTCAACAGTCTTTGGGGAAGGGGGAGGTAGGATCATACCCCATGCCAGAATTGGCGCGGTGTGGGCAGCGGATTGGTGGCCATCAGATGTACTATCAGCACCATCAGAAGCTTCTAGATATGGGCTTTTGTATTTTGAGTGGTCTAACTCAAAACAGGATGGACAAAGCATCTGTCCGCCCTTGATGCGGGCCCAGAACAGATGAATGGTGGAAGATGGGATAACAGGGCGAGGGGGAATTGATGATGCACTTTTGTTCGTTTCTGGGCTAATTGTGGCATATGCCTGAGGCCCAGTGAGGCGTGTGGCCCCATTTGTAACCACAAATTGTAAGATAGGATTGGAGACATAGGCTAGCAAAACTTCCATCAGCTCCTGGTGGAGCACCTCAGGGGGAAGGTGGGTTGGCAAACCAGCAAACTGAAACACCAAGGTGGTGTCCTCTGGGAGCTGGGTGCATGTTGTTGGAAGAGGTGTATCCTGGAAGACAAGGGGCACCATTGACACAGTGGCAGCATTGGTTTTACAAGTGAAACTGAGATTGAAATACCCCTTATAGTTGCAGAAGTCAATAAAACAGGCTGGTGTCATCACCACCTGAGCCATTTTGATAATGGCTTGGTCATTGTATGGGAAAAGTTTCCCATATTCAACCCTAAAGACAAAACACATGTTGCTCCGAGGGAGCACCAAGGGCAGTGGGGCACTTATTGGGATCATGCAAGGTGGGCGTCGAGATCCTTGGGACGAACGAATTGTCCTATGGGTTTAGAATAACTGGGTGAGTCAGTCTGAGCGTTTTTCCCTGTCAGGAAGAAAATAATGGGTGGAGTTTCGCCACTGCCCCACACTGGGGCAGCTGGCAGGGAAACCAATGACATTGGAGTGAAACTACAGTGGGCGATTAGGTTTTACTTTTTATTAACCCTAAAATTTCTTGGAAATTTACGCTGAGTGGAAAGTAAAGTAAACATAGAATGCAATGATTCAATTACACAAAGATTTCAATGATGCTATCCAGAACGTGGTAACTGTAACACAGAAGCCTAAAGCTAATATTACTAAACCAATATTACCACATTTATTAAGCTCCCAGACGCCCACTTTAATGCTGAAAAGGCTTTAGCTGAGTATATCAGCTCCATTTACCTAGCTGGCAATTTCCATGAGATAAAAATCATTAGTGATATTGAACCTCATTCCACCAATGCCCAGACGCCCTTACTCTCCGCCTTGACCCATTTCCTACTCTAGGATGAGGAAGATGCCGCAAAAGATGAGCCCCCTATCCTACCTCCCCTTCCGCCATGGTTGGATAAGCAGTCTTCCGCTGCACCTCGTAATTTGTTGTTTCAGTTGATGTGTATCATTCAATCTGCTCACTTTGGGCACCTTGTTTCAATCAATTAGTTACAATAGGTTTTAGTTTTTAGTTTCAGTAATGTCTTTCCCTTGGAAAGCTTACCTCGAATATATATAATATAAGATTTATAAGTAGCTTCTTAAATGGACACTGGGCCGCGTCAACAAGTGTCCTCAATAGGGTTGCTTTGACCAATCCCTATTTATCAAACCTTGGTACAATGCCTCAGCGCACTAGTACGCCTAGCTCAAGCCAGCTAAGAAGTAATCGAGATAACCATGAATGGGAAAAAGATAATTATAAACCATCAAACTTACCTGCTTTGGACAAAAATGGAAGTATATCCACATTTGTCAAACGCTTTAAAATGTCCATGTAAGGGGTAGTGAACGTAAATAAACAGCCTTTATGATCAACTGCAAAGATTATTGGAGCATTGTGATAATTATGCCTCACATGGATGAAAACACAACCTACGCTGAGGTCAAAGAGGCCATACTTTTTGAATTTGTAGGTCCAGAACGAATGTCAACTAGAAAATCTAAGTTCATGAACGTTTGCTTTAGGAAAGATGAAGGATTGACAAATTTGTATGTCATATCTATTGCAAAGCTCAAGTCCTCCTAGTGTCAGTCAAACATCAAGTTAAATTTAGACTGGCCTGCCAGCCTGAGTGCCAAAGCACCCAAACAGCAAAGCAGAATTCCAGAGTTACTTCTGCTGGTATGACGGTTATTGAACTGAGAAGAAGTTCCACCAATAATTGCATATGAGTCATAATTACACATAGACACCTAGTGGAATACCAGATGAACATGGCCATGAACCCCAAGGGTGTTGGAATGCCGGCGGAAAGGGCGGTTTAGTTTACAACATAAACGACTAAAATTTAGGAAAGGATTATTTATTAGAAAAATAAGGGAAAAAATTGACTAACAATTTTCTCAGCTCAAGGCACCTGATTAAATATTGTTCATTTTGAGGAGTTCAAGCAGGGATCAGGTCCCTCAAATTCACCTAACCTGACGAATTTTTTAAGGAATGGGACAGATAATCTCAAATAGAACTGACATTGAAGGAACTGGTGGCAGGACAAGTCGCTGTTGGTTTTACCTCAAATGCCTGAAACTGAAGCTCAACTGCATTTCCATCAGTTAGTGTGACAGCATCTGGCTTAATGAACCACAGGAATTTCCCAAGGCCACCCCACTTAGGGTTGGTCCCAATTATTTGGAAACAGGTTCAGGATGCCCAACCCGCCTGTGCCCAGTTGCTGGACCATTCATCTGGTCAAATGAGTTTTGTCCGTAACAAATCCCATTTTTCTGGATAAGGGTTTCAAACTGTCAGCGATGATTTCTGAAGATACCATCTGCACATCAGGGATTATCGCTGACAATTTCAAGAGGGGATGACGTCAAAAATCATATATAAGTGACTGAGTCAAAACCATCTGCGATTTCAGCCAATAATTCAACATCTGTCCCTTTTTGAGTATGCATTTACCAATAGGCAGGCTTAACTCCCTCAGTTTTGAAAACTTTAACTTCAAATTGTTGATATTGGTACAGATTTCCTTAATCCAATAGACAAGTCCAGCTGAGGTAAGCGATGGTACCAGGGGAGGAATCTGAAGAGGAAAGGCTGTTACCCAGCACTTGTCTACCACATGGGTGAGGCCGCCCTGGGTGATGAGGGCTCAGCCGCCCTCTTTGAACCCTTTCTACTAAGCTTAGGAAGATTGCTCAATCCATGCACAGGGGACATTTCTCAGGGCTTTAATTACCATTTTCTTTTTCCAAGGGAAGGCGCCACCGCTGGGAAACTGCATGAAGGCCACTTTTTTGTAAGCCTGGGCAATTTGATCGCCATTACAGATACAACTTTTTGGAGGGGACGTGGAGTGTCAGGATGGGACTCATGGAACGCCACAACCAGTTCCATGAAATTAGCATAATCTTAAGCCTTGACCCAACTGTTCTCATAGGCCAGATAACCTTTCCATGCGACGAGATACTGGACTGACCACCAGAATTTGCAAGACGCCAAGATGTTTTCCACCTTAGCTTCCTCTTTATCCTTTATCACACGGTTCAGGTTTGGCGGGAATGATCCCCTTGAATGGCGACAACTGAGACATGTGTAAGATGGGTGCTGGTTTCAATGACTGGCAGCTTTAACTGAAAAAACCATTCCCCAAGTCTTCTACCACCAGATGGGGACCCAAACGCTTGATTGCAAACTTCCAGGAAGGTACCTGCATCCGAAGATGGCGAGTATCTAAAATAACATGTGACCCACCATGATATCATGACCAGGAAGCCATTTTCGACTGAAAACCGCTTATATTAATCAATAACTTTTGTGAGTTGCTCCCGCACTGTGGACTGGGTAGAAAGAATGTGCTTAACATGATTTTCGGCAGCAGGAACCTCAGGACGCAGACAGGTACCAACCAAAAAGAGGTATTGTAACCCAACGTCGCTTCATAGAGAAAAACCATGTAGAAGCGTGAGTTCCATTATTATAAAGCAAATTGGGCGAGAGGGAGGTCATCGCCCATGTATCTTGTGCAGCAGACGCATAGCAACGCAAATACTATTCTAAAATTTGGTTAACCCGCTCAGTTTGTCCATCATACTAGGGATGGTATGTGGTGGGAATGTCAGGGGGTGATTTTTAAGATAAATAAAAGCTCATTCCAGAACTGCGCTGTAAATTGTGGTCCACAGTCACTGATGATCTCCTGCGGGAGACCAAACATTGAGAACACATGGTGTATGAAAAGATGAGCAGTTTCTTCAGACGTGATTGTGGAAGCATATGGAATAAATAGGGAAATTTGGTGAAGCGATTGACCACCACCATCACCACTGTAGACCCATTAGAACAGGGGAGTTTTACAATAAAAACACGGACACCAATATCTAGGGACCCTCCGCCTGTTGTAATGGGTGTAGGAGGCCATTTCTTTCAGAGTGGTATAACTTGGCTCGTCCACAGGTAATGCAATTGGCAATCCAGGCCAGAACTTCCTTAGTTAAGCCCACCCAGTTATAAGTACGTTTAATCAATTTGATGCATTCCTTGTTGCCCAGATGGCCGATCATGGAAGGATCGTGAAACACTAAAAACACCTCAGCTCTAAGGAGAGGGGGAACCCAAACCCATGACCTAAAATTGATGAGACCCTTCACCAAGGAATACAGGAAGTGTTTGTGGGTTTGAAGGGATAATTGATCAAGTAACTACACTACTTCGGGGCAGGACATCTGAGCTGCCAAAACCCATGAAATAAGTAGAGCATCTGGAGCTAACTCTACTGAGGCGACCACAGGTGGGACTATAGATATGATTTGGGTGGTGGGGATCACAGTAACCAAGTTCTCTTCCTCCAAATCCATGGGGCAATGGGCTGGGTTGTGGCTAAGGAAGTCGGGAAGCACATTTAATGCACCTTTTATGAATTTGTATTTAAAATTAAAACTGCATAAGTCCAATAGGTGCAAGCCTGCTGTGTGCCAATTTTTGTGGTTTTCAGAAACATAAAAGATATTGGTGGTCCATATGCACCATTAACTCATGCTGGGCACCCTGTAACAGGTACCGCCAATGAGTCATTGCCCATGCTACAGCTGCCTATTCCTTATTTGTAATTGGCCTATGATTGCTCAGTTGAAAAAATATTTCTGGGAAAAGTAGGCAACTGGATGTTCTAAGCCATTATGCTCCTGGAGCAGAACTGCCCAACTGCTACTGCTGAAGCATCCATAGCAATGATATATGGTCTGGAGGGGTCCGCATGTTTTAGAATAGGGGCTGATAATAATACTTCTTTAATTGACTCAAACGCCTGCTGGCATTCAGAGGTCCAACAAAAAGGCACATTTTTACCCATGAGGGGGTGGAGTGGAGCAGCTAACTGGGAAAGGGACGGGGAAAATTTCTTTAGGAAAATAATGGTACCCAAGAAACTCCATAATTGTTTCTGGGTTGTTGGAGTCAGCCACTCGCGGATAGCATCTAACTTGTTGGGCAGAATCGCATAACTCTCTTTTAAGACCATTTTCCTGAGAAAGGTAACTTCCTCCTTATAAAAACTCGCACTTTGAAGGCTTGACAAACATAACCACCTTGTGCAAAGCAGCCATGACCGCTTCTAAGTCTTAAGTAATTTGTTTGGGATTGGGGAGTGAACCAAGATGTCATCAATATATGCGACTGCACATGCAAACTGGAGGTCACCCAGCACACTATTAATCATTCTTTGAAAGGTAGTTGGCACATTCTTCAGCCCAAAGGGCATTATGCGGAACTGAAAGATACCTTGTTTGATACAAATCGCAGTAAGCCATTCTTGACCTTCCATTACAGTTTATTTGGTTAAAGGCATTGACAAGATCAAGCTTAGAGAACATACGAGACTTTGCAATTGATTGACTGATAGTCTGCTTAAGGGGTAAAGGGTAGATAACGCTCCCTGTAATTTTATTTAGGTGACCATAATCCATGCAGGGATGGAGAGAACCATCAGCCTTCATGGCAAAAACGATGGGGGAGGCAATTGGCAACGTCTCTCTAAACATCCATCCTTTCTTAAACATATACCTAACCAGGCATTAAGAGCAGCCTCCTCTTATGCCGTGTGTGGATACAAAGGGCAAGATATGTTCACCAACTGTACCGTTGTTTGGAATCCTAAGTCAAATTTCGTGTGAGGGGGAAGACGGTCCACCTTCTTGGAATCAAAGATACTTCAATAGTGCATCAATTCTTCAAGAAAATCAGATGGAAGACCTGAAGAGGAAATGAGAGAAGTAATGTAGCTGTATCTTTGTGTTTACTTGAGGGTATTAACTAAGGGAAATTCAGCCTTCTTTTGATTATTGGCAAATGACAACATATTTGACTCCAGATGAATCTTAACATGTTGCCGGTGCCACCATCCAACCCCCAAGATAACTGGAAACACCAAGTTTAATATTGTTGAGAACCAATCGCAAAAGCTGAAATGATGTAATGAGAAAGAAACTGACTGACGGGATAGAAATGAGGTCTGGGAGGTTGAAGAAGCAACTATCATTGCAGGACTACAACCAAGTCAAGCTCCAATTGTTGGTCTAGTTTGACACTTATAAAATTTCCCGCATCTTTGGTATTTACCAAAGCCTCAAAGGAAACATGATAAGACACAACACTAATCTTCATAGGTAGTAAGAAGTAAGTGAAGTTCTCCTTATTGGTAGCAGTAGTTGAATCCAGCGATACTGAAGAGATGGTAGTAGAGTCAGGGGAACCACTAGGTTCATAGTGGGAGTAAGCCCTTCACAAGTTGTATAGTCAGAACATAATGAAATGGTCATGATAGCCGTGGAAAATATGTAATTGTGGATTGTACATTTTAAGTGGTATCAAGCTAATATGGTCAGAGTAAAATTTCTTCACAACCTGGTTCAGCTGAAAATATGGGACCATTGCTATGCCAATATCTATGAGAAAGGCGGAAATGGTTAGGAATAATGGTTAGTTGATTATTTCAGGCAAACAGCAAGTTGAATTTAGACTGGCCTGCCAGCATGAGTGCCAAAGCAACCAAACAGCAAATCAGAATGCCAGAGGTACTGCTGCTATTATGACGGTTATGGAACTGAGAAGGAGTTCCGCCAATAATTGCATATAAGTCATAATTACACATAGACACCTAGTGGAATACCAGATGAACATGGACATAACCCCAAGGGGTGTTGGAATGCCAGTGGAAATGGCGGTTTAGTTTTCAACCTAAACAACTAAAATTGGGGAAAGGATTATTTATTGGAAAAATAAGGGGAAAATTGACAATAATTTTCTCAGTGCAAGGCAACTGATTAAATAGTGTTCAATTGTGAGGAGTCCAAGAAGGGATCAGGTCTCTCAAACTCACCTAACCTGAAGAATTTTTTAAGGAATGGGACAGATAATCTCAAATAGAACTGACATTGAAGGATCTGGTGGCAGGGCAAGTCGCTGTTGGTTTTACCTCAAATGCCTGAAACTGAAGCTCAACTGCATTTCCATCAGTTAGTGTGACAGCATCTGGCCCAATGAACCACAGGAATTTCCCAAGGCCACCCCACTTAGGGGTGATCCCAATTAGTTGGAAACAGGTTCAGGATTCCCAACCCGCCTGTGCCCAGTTTCTGGGCCATTCATTTGGTCAAATGAGTTTTGTATGTCACAACTCCCATTTTTCTGGATAAGGGTTTCAAACTGTCAGCGATGATTTCTGAAGATACCATCTTTACAATGGGTCAGCACCCAATGATTTGAGAGGGTTGGCATCAGCGATTGTATTAATGACTGAGTCAGAACCATCTTCAATTACAGCCAATAATTCAACATTTATCCCTTTTTGATTAAGCATTTCCCAATCTGCAGGCTTAAATCCCATTGGTTTCAGAATCTTCAACTTCAATTTGGTGATATCAGTGCAGACTTTCTTAAACAATAAACAAGTATTTTAAGGTAAGTGAAGGTACTGGGGAGGAATCAGAAGAGGAAAGGCTGTTACCCCAGCACTAGTCTACCACGTGGGCGAGGTCACCTAAGTAACAAGGGGTAGTGCCACCCTCTTCAGACCCTTTTTATTCAGGAATGGGAAGATTGCCTGATCCACACACAGGGTACATTACCCTAGACTTAAACCTAGGCGCTAATGCTAAGGTTGATTTTGGCACTAAGATTCATTACAACATGCAGTACACCTTACCAAAATTTTTCAGACACTTTATTGCCTGCTAATGTGCAAAACCTTGTGATCTCCAGATTGTTTATATGCACAGATGTTTACAAAATTATGGCCCTCCTAAAACTGGGCACAGAACAAAACCAGCTTCCTCTGCTGAATAACCCTTCAAAACCATATGAAGATCGACAGTAATCTTCCTAAAACATGAGCAAACTGAAAATACAAGGGCCCCAAGCCCATTAAATGAGAATACTTGCTATAACTGCAATCATAACGGGCACTTAGCTTCCAGATGCAAAAGCATAATGTCAGTTTAGTCCTTCCAGATAACGCGCAGGAACAGAGAAAAGAACATGAACAATATAAGAGTGGTGCTCTATTGTGCCAAAAAATCCAGTTCCACAGGACTGAAAAGAAAACGCAGCCATGGGGCCTCAATAATTTTCAAAATAATTTTATTTTAGCAACAAATGAAGAATCTATGAATGTATATGCGTTAACACGCTCTCAGAGTAAGGTTGTCATACCTGAAGTCTCTGAAGTAGTTGCTAAGCCGTATGTGCAACAAATACTTGAGAATATTCCAGCTGAGGGGCCGAGCAATGCAGAAGATACCCCAGTCTTGAAGGATGTGAATATAGCTATGCCAATTGACACATTCATCAATGAATGTCTGAGTATTAGAAATACTATGAAACAAACTCTTAAATCTTTGGATTCTTCCAATATTCACTTAGTAAGCTCTATTAATTCTTATTACTCTGAGTGAACTTACGTGGTAATCTGGTTAATAGGTTCAAAGTTGTAGCTATTATTGATAGCGGAGCGCCTGTAAACATTGTCTCCATGAAGTTGATAAAAGAAATCGAAAATTGCTCTAGACATTGACCACAATCAGGAATATGGCACTGTGGGCCCCAACAGTACTAAGAGTTAAGGAGCTTACAGCGCCCTGACACTCCAATTTGGAGCTATGGAAGTAGCCGCACCTGCAATAGTGCTTCTCAACGCCAATTAAGACATATTAATTGAATTAGTTTTCCAAGGACCTATGGGATCTCGTGATATTTTAAAGAAAACTTATTGAAAATATTGGGCCAAACACTTCCGATTTATTAGTCTCATGACAATATGAACCCCACTAGCTGTTGCAAAAAGTTTATTAATATATCTTATGCCGATGGGATAATACCAGTAGGATATATTCAGCAGGGAATTTGAAGCCTCCCCATGCCAACTGTCATAAATGGAAATAGAGGAATACCTCTATGGGTGAGTAAGGATTTGACAATAGCTCCTGGACATCAACTGGTTATGAGGACTGGGACTATGCTGGATATTCCAGAAGAACTATACAAGGAAGTTGTACCCCCTTAGACACGTTCTTAGATGAAACTCAGTGTAGAACCTGGAATACTTATACCAGGGCAAGGAAATTGATGTCTATTGGGCCATAAAGGGGGAATTACTGATGGCACATTTTCTGAAGGGGGTTCTTAGAAGCCCACTTTGATGAGTAACCTTATGACTTGTTTACTCATAATGAAAACTTTACATTGAAGAATTTCATTAGTAATGGGTTTAAAAAAGTACTTTATTTAGAGTAATCAAGCACTAATTATAATGCTTTAAAATGAAAGAAAATAAAGAGATATTTTAAGGGTAGAGTCATGGGACCTGTAGGGAGGTCCTGATACTAAAATAGATGGGAAATCTTAAGGTGTTTAGATAATAACTAGGCTTTATAAATATATCCCAAATTCGGAATTAATTCAGGTAAAGCCCTGAATTCAGTATACCAGTTGATAACATAGAATCAAACCCCATTCTCAAACTTTTTTGGCCAGTTGATAATATTAGGAGTTGTGCCCCTCATATGAATGTGTTGACCCTCACCTTGGAAAAGGCTTTCACTAATCCAGGGAGAATACTGACAATATCTTATTAGTAAATATGACCAGCTAAAGAAATAAGAATTAGAATTATCAAGTAGTCACATTTGTGCATCTAATTCTGTGGGGCGAGTTTAAAATAGCTGTCAAATTTTAAGATTTATCTTATTTTAGTTTACCAACTGAGAGTCTTTGGTTACATACTGTAATTTCCCAAGAGTAATTTTCTGGATTAACAGAGAAACATATGGATAAAGCACTGGAGCTGTTTGAATGATACTATAAAACTTCGAAAAAAGCTGACCAATATTGAGGTTGTGCAAAAGGAGTACAGCATCTTGTTGACACCAGAGACCATGTGCCTATTATAATGAGGCCAATATGGTGCCCCCAGGCTAGTGACAAAGTAGTCAGGGAAGAGCTATACAAATTGCTGAAAAGTGGAATGATCATGCCCTTTAAAAAGCCGGAAGCCAGCCCAGTTTTGATCATGAAGAAAAAAGATGGAAGAAATTGAGTTGTATTTATTTATTATTGCCTCAATGCCATTATGAAAAAGAATTTTTATCCGTTGCCCAGAGTTGGTGTTGCCCTGGACCATCTGGGAGGGGCAAAATATTTACCACAATGGACCTTATCTCAGGATACTGGAAAATTGAACCACCTCAAGAGGAGCAGGAGAAGTGCGCGATGTTTTCTGCGCAAGAGCTGTTTCAACCAATGTGCATGCCACAGAGGCTGTGTAATGTGCCATCAACCTTTCAGCATGCAATGGACACAAATTTGGGGGACCTTAATTGTCCCTAATACTGGTGTAACTAGATGATATCAATGTCTTTTTGTGGACGTTTTCAATCATCTGGAGCACCTTATCAAGTGTTCAAATGGCTGTAGAAAGCCAATCTAAAAGATAAAACCTAGAAAATGCCAATTCCTTAAAGAACAATAGGAATACCTCAGGTTTCTCACCGATTCTAAGGGCTTGCAGCCTCAACCTTAAAGGGTGGAGGTGATTGCAAATATGCAAGCTCTGACGAGTATGAGGGGATGTTCAAGTATTCTTAGGCATGTTAGGATACTATTGAAGATTCGTAGAAGGCTTTGTGAGGATTGCTGAGCCATTATTCCATTTATTACAAGTAGAGTTCATTTTTATAGGCATATGAGTGCCATCAATCTTTTGAGGCTTTGACAATTACAATGATCAAGGCGTCTGTCCTCCTATATCCAGATTTATCAAGCTTTTATTATACAAATTGACGTCTCGTTGACCATGATTGGGGGTGTGCTATTCCAGTTGGAAGATGATGGCGAGGAGCATCTGGCTGCCTATTTCAGCAGGATGCTGAATAAGCATGAGCGTAATTATACGGTGACTGAGTGAGAGTTTTTGGCTGTCATCTACACTTGTAAACAAATTTGGGTGTATATCATGGCAGCAATTTTCAAGCAATGATTGATCACAGCTCATTACTATGGCTCCACAATCTCAAGGAGCCTGAGGAATGGTTAGCCTGCTGGGCTCTGAAATTACAGGCGCACAACTATGAAATTATTCATAGTTCTGGAGCGGCCCATCAAGATGCGGATGGACTATTGCGACTACCTACTGTAGCAAACAAGCAGTCTGGACAAATGAGCTTCATGAAAAGATGATTACTCAAAAATATGGAGATAGGCTTGAAGTATAAAAGGGGATCAAAAAAGTATCAACTGATATTGAATATCAAAATGGAGTTTTATACAAGCTAAAGCACAAGGTGCAGCGAAGAATTTTCCCAAAGCCTCCAGACTGAATGGAGATTATTACTAAAGCCACAATGAGTCAGGCACTAGGACTTATCAAAACGCTAGAATTAATTTGATCTAGTTACTAACGGGATTCCATGCAATTTGTTTTAAGTCGTACTCAATAAATGCCATTCATGCCAAATTGCAAAGCCTATAAAGTCATTTATAAAATATCAAAGGAACAAACCTGACTGGACCTGGCATACCATGTCAATTGATGTAGTTGGCCCTTTGCCTGTGAGTATCCTAGGCAACAAATATGTAATAGTTGCTATTGACCATCTGACAAAATGGGAGGAAACGAAAGCAATTCATGACTTAAAACCTTGACTGCTGCCAAGTTTATTATGAATTGTATTATTTATGAGCATGGATGCCCCCAAAAGATCTTGACAGATAATGGCAAAAATTTTACTGCCCAGATGGTGCATCAGTTGAAGGAGTTGATGTCCATCAAGGGAGTGTTGTCAACACCATACATCCTGAGACTAATAGTATGTTAGAATGAGTTAATGGCACTCTAATCGCCATATTGCACAAAAATGCAGCCATGGCGCCTCTGCAAATAATCCATTTTCATTAGTGCTACAGTATTTGTGTACAATATTGGACATCGCAGTAACATGAGCACTCTCCAATTTGACTTCTTTATGGTAGACAGCCTGCTCTACCTCCATATTATATTTGGTAGTCAGTTCAACTGAGGCAATTAGCCCAAAAAAGCAATGTTAAGCAACTTACAAATACCTTAATCAAGTTGCAATCTGAAGCCTATCAGAACGTGATTAGTTGAAAAACTAGTCAAGGGGGCTGTATGACGCCAATTAGATATTGTGTCTAAGTTCCAGGAAGGAGACTTAGTAGTATATTGTGACACTCATAGTGCAGGCCGCATGCACAAGCTGGCCTCACTTTTTTAGCACTATTGGTGCCAAACCTGAAAGGGAGAGTCGCCACGCTTCTTTATTTGCAAATGGGCCAAACAAAGGGATTATTAGACTTAAAAATTCCTAATATGGCACCTCAATCAACAGCTTAGGAAGCCATATCAGAAGGGGAAGAAGTTTTGGGGAAGCTTTTGCCCAGTGCCCACTTTAGCTGGCAGACCATGGCGAACAGCATTGGGGTGGTAGCTTCAGTGACACGGGGCATAAGGAGGTATAGTTTTGGGTTTTCTTCATTAATAAGGCCGGCGGTGTCAATCAACTCAACATATTGAGCAAGTTGATACTCAGCGAAAGTGATGAGAGCTGGCACACAAGTGAACAACTTGATGCGCTGGCAGGTTTGGGATAAGTGGGGTTAAAAAGAGAAGATATTTCTGCATCAATGCAAGCACAGCTCACACTGAAAGCAAGCTCCTCAATTTCATACTCCGCATCTTCCTCAAAATCATGAGGAAAATTGGGGATAGGTATACCCTCAACAAGTAGCTCCATTGACCCATGGAGTTGCTGGCGGAGTAGGGTGTTGGCAGGGGCAGCTGCAGCCTCAAATGCCATTTTGTTGATAGCTTTGTAAAACTGGAAAACTGTTTTTGGACGAAAAATGGCAGGAACGCAATTCAGAAGGGCCAATGAAGAACTCCATCAAAGCAAAATATGATTTCATGTGGTATGACCATTCATCCTCATCTATCCATTTGAGAGCCTCAAATGGATTAGATTCCACCAGCACTGGGCCAGCCAAGAGAATTGGGCTGTAACCGGAGCTGATTGGCCATGTGCTGTTGACCAGGGAAGCTCAGCTGAAACTGGTTCAACCATCAACTCAGGATTCCTTAATCCGGTCAAATTTGTATTAAAATTTTTAAACTTATTTGTTTTGATTAACTACCACTTTTGGAGCAGCGCCAAATTGCCCAAGGTTGGGAGTGGGAGGATCGACCCCATTTGAAAAATTGGGGCAAAATGGCTGCGGGATAACGCCTGAGGGCTAAGTGGAGGAAGCAGCAGAAGCAGAAACTGTGGGGCAATTGCGCTTTGAGTGGTTAAGCTCAAAGCACAAGGGGAAAATGGCACGGCCGTTTTTGATGCATGCCCAGAGCTGGTATCAGGGGCAGATCTGATCACAGTGCATGGGGGAATTGAGGTGAGAATCATGATGAAATGGGCAGATCGTTGCAAAGGTATGAGGCCCTCAAGCTGGCCTCACTTTGGAAAGGTCCTTTTATTATATGGGAGAAATTGTCTGAATGTGTATAAAACATTAAGGTTCAAGGCGGCTGTGTTTGTGAATCGAGTACACACTAAATCCCTATGTCCTTATCACAAAGAATAATACCAATAGAAAAATGTGATAAAAAACTTTTCTCTCTTGTTCCAATCACTTTTGCAACAACACCAATTCAAGTCAGGTAAATAGTTTGATAATCTCACCGAAGAGATTAGTTGGCGCCCATGTTGGGGAGCAGTTGGGCGAGTAAGTTCAAGGGCACAGGTGTTGGCCCCACGTCATCCAAATTTTGCAAACGCCCCAGTGAGCCCGGGGGAATAGATAAATTTAATAAAAAACTGGCGGTTACTATTTCCCCAGAAATCCTCACTTGGCAAGCGCGATGCAACCAGTATATCAATAAGCCACACTTCCAACCACTTTCATCAGTGGAACATGGAGTGCGGGTATTCCTGGATGTTCAGCAGATGGCGTTTTGGGAGAATGTTTTGTGGGGATGTACACAATCATTTCCCAAACGCGGTGTACGTCGCACCTCATTCCATGTCATGCGGTTGGCTGGATCTAGGCTTTGAGAGTAAGGAAGCGGCGGATGAAGCTACAATGGTGCGCGTTGTGGTAGACCTCCCAATTGTCAGCGGGTCATTGAAACTAAGCGCACCTGTTGGACAAAATCAAATCAAAAAATTCGTAACTTTCGACTTTCTGCCCACTATGGTCAAACGCACCATACTCAAACAACATCTGAAGGCTGGGCTCGGCATATATGGTGAAATATAATCCTTCAAAATGCAGCGCTTTAAGCTAATGCCAAACCTGTGCACAGGCAAAGTGATTGCAGTCCTAATCCCAGCCAAGGGGATAGTAAAGGATCTGACACAAATCCCACATACCACTTTTGTCAACATCGAGGGGCATGCCACCCACCCTTTCAGGGTCACCGTGGACAGCGCACCTCCCATATGCGCTTTCAGTAGCGCTTTTGGCCAAAAGGCCCACACCTGCCCCGCCAAGGAGGGCATCACATATCAATAGTTTCCCTCAGATTCAGTGGGTGGAGGAGAAGCCCACTATGAACTGACCACCGATACAAAGGCAGCCTTCCTGTGGGGAGCACAAGGATGCTACATCCTAGTAAGGCCAATATCCCCTCAGGAGTGGAAGAAGGCCAAACAGGCCCACAAAGCGGCGGCCAAGGAGGCGGCCAAGACTGCTTCTGCTATCCCGCCCTCCCAGCTCCAGGAGGACATTCAGACTTTCATGGTGGAAGCAGCTTGCAAATCCCTCAACCAATCAGATTGGGATGCTCAAGCCAATTGGGACCCCCAAGCTGTTTGACAGCTGGGCGAATCAGTTTCAGCCAACCAATGCGACCAATCATTGATTGGAACCAAATCAGTCTCTAACTTTTCTGCTGACAATCCACTTCCAAGCGTTGGTGTACTGCAAATGCATGCACCACAAAAATCTCGTTCTGCACCAGGGAAAAAGTGAAGGCAAAAGCCAACGCGAACCTTTCTGCTAAAGCTACCCATTCTGACAATTACACAGTAGCATCACATATCTGGGGCGCCACCAAGCGCCATGAAGAAATTGTGGAGGCTGAAGGGCTCGGGTGCCCTTCCCCTCACACCTAAGGTGGATGGGGGGAGCCTTTACTTTAGGGACGTTGAACATAGCTGGACTCAATGCCTCGCCATACCAGGTTAGGAAACTGAGTTTTTTGCAACAAAATTTACCCGTGGACATCCTGGCCATTAAGGAAACCCACTGTCTGCACGGTTCTGAGGAATCATGGAAAACCATGCTCCTCCCTTCCTCTCCTTCTGGTCTGAGCACTATGAGGGCTAGTTTGAATGAACAAAAATTTTAAATTTATATCATCTATATCCTTCCTTAACAGCTGAGTCCTCATAGTCAATTTTTTGTGGGATGACAAAGTGCATGCTATTGTCAATGTTTATGCCCCACCTGTGCACAAGAACGTCGGGAATTTTTCTCATTGGTCAATTCCATTCCGTTGCCCCATGACCCTTTCATCGTTGGCGACATGAACTGTTGGTTGAGCCCATCCACAGACTGCTAGCCAATCTCACCTTCACCACCACAGGGACACATAGAACTCCGCGTTCTCAAAGCCACCCTAGGGTTGGTTTATACTTTGTTGCGTCATGCTCCAATACTCAAAAACATGTCACGCCCCCACATCCACAATGGCCAGTTAAGGTCCGTGTCCTGCATCGACCTTATCCTCACGCAGTTAAAACTCCATCCCCAAATTTCCCATATCACCACGATAAAGATCAATTTCACTGACCACAGTATGGTATCGATCTCCTTCCTTTTATCCAGCCCAGAAGTTCAAGCTCAAAAATGGTGAAAACTTTGCCTGGCCAAAATCGCAATGTTGAGATTTTCCTCATGATTGGAATCCGTGACTGTGGCTCCAGATTTTGTTGCACCATTTTGTGCTGATCCAAATTTCCACTTGGTCTACCTTCAAGGCGAGCACAATCCGCCAGGCTCGCCACCTTTCCTCCTGCCGCTCACAATCTGCCTCAGCGGTCATTTTGCAAGCTCTGGCAGGGTTGGCTCACCTGGAGTCCAACGCCCCAGCCATTGGCTACAGCCCAGCTTAGGGTCACATGTGGGTGGAAGTAGGCGCCCACCTTAACGCTCTAGTGAGACAACACAAATATCTTGTTTGTGTTTAGTACAGAGCTAAACAAATTTCAGCGGGTGACACGTTCTCCACTTACTTTTTCAAAAATTCTTCGCACTGCACTAGAGCTTGGCTTGCACACAGGTGCGAAGGCCAGAAAATTTTGTAGCGGATATGCCAGCTGAAGTGGTGATCAAGATACAAAACTATTACTCTAAGTTGAATCAATCTGGACCAATTCAGCCAGCCGAAATGGCAAATTTTCTTGATAGTTCACACATCTTCACCATTTCCCATTTCCTGAAGTTGATGAATTTGATTACTCAGGATGAACTCTAGTCCGCCGTCCACAGTGCACTGTATAGTAAATTCCCTGGCCCAGATGGCATTCCTTATGAGTTCTATAAAAAGTATTTCAAGGATTTATCCCCATTGATGCTTGCCTCTCTTAACCAAAGCCTTTTGGAAACGCACTTCATACCAGAAATGCAAGAGGCCTACACCATAACACTATTCAAAAAAGAGGATAAGCTGGACTTGGCCAATTGGCGCCCCATTTTTCTTACCAACACTGATACTAAACTTTTTACTAAAATCATGGCAAACCGTCTAGGGTTTGCAGCCTATGCTCTCGTCTCCACTGAACAAATCAGTTTCATACCCAGAAGGTCAAGTTGGGACAACATACACACCGTAGCCAACATCTATCAGTCCACGGCCTCCGGTGCACTTGTATTTTTAGACCAACAGAAGGCCTATGATAGAGTTAAATGGGATTACCTCAGAGCCAGCCTCCACCAGTTCCGCCTACCCCCTCGCTTCATCAATTGGGTGATGCTGCTAACAGAATCCGCCATAATGGCTGTGCATGGCACTGGCTTTCTCAGAGATGTAGTCCGCCCTCAAAGGGGCCTACGCCAAGGGGACCCTCTTAGCCCACTATTGTATAACTTCAGCCTTTACCCACTTCTTTGCAACGTAAATGCCCGCCTTACTTAGTCCATGTGCTAGGCCAAGCCCCGGTCAAGATGTTGGCATTTGCTGATGACTGTGTGGTTGGGGTGTCTAACAATCATGATGCACGCGCGCTTGAAGCTCTTATTTGGGTTTACTCCAGGATAAGTAATGCTGCACTCAACGCCTCCAAAACTGAAATCATTCTCCTGGGTCAGTGTCAAGACCGCTGGGCCCCAGCGCCTTGTTTTCAATCCGCCCCATCAGCTAGTGCACGCGTTGGCTTACCATACCTACCCCACACCGCCCCACTGGTGCTCCCCTTTGTGCCAAGCCCCACCGCTGGCCCAGTCCGCTATTTGGGGGTGTGGTTGGAGGCAGCCAGGTACACCACAACGGTGATGGAAAACAATATTCTGGAGAATGTGACGAAACGCATAGCTTCCCATAGAGCCTGTCATACTTCCCTTACCGGCAGGGTAGTACTAGACAACTCTATGCTCCTCTCCAAAGTTTGGTTTGGGGCCCACGCCATCGCTTTCACCCCAAGCTTCTTCAAATCACTGTATGCCCTTCTGCAAGGGTGGCTTTGGTTGGGCCGCCCTCCGCCAGTGCGACTGGATGTCATGTTTGGCCCTCGCCATAGTGGTAGTATGGGCCTGCTAAACTTTGAGGCCCATGCTGCCAAAATCCTTGGCACCTGGATCGCTGCCATTACCAACCCTGCAATCTCAGACCAACACTGGTCCCTCGCGGCCCACTCCAACTTCTCCCGCGCCCAGGGCCTCACCAACCCATCCCACCCACACTCTCTATTGAAATATCTGGCCTCCCATCCTTCAGCAGCAGGCCCAAATGGGCCTTCACCCCACTTCATGAGAATCCTCCTCTCCATGCGGAGCGCTGAGTGGAGTATTCATATTTGTGGGCACACAGCCCAGAGGGGGCGCCCCTCTCCTCAGTTCACCCAGGAGGTACAGGGACTACCCATTCTGAACGGAGTGATACTCATAAGGCCCCATACCTTGTCCAGGGTGGACATCCTGGACATTATGGACATCCCCTATTCCCTAGATACCCAGAAAGCCATCTGGAAATACGCCCATCACCCTCTTCTGCAGCCTCATATCCACTCCCATGTTTGGCACTGCTTGAAACGGGTATAACATACTGCTGAACGCTCTAACGCTTTGCACTCATCCTGTGACATGTGTGGCCAGTATGGAACGCTGTTTCACTGCCTGAAAAATGTGCCCTCCATCTAAAGCAATATGGTGTGAGGTGCAACGTCTACTTTGCCAGGATCAGACACAGCCCTACAGTCTGTCTAGGAACATGTTTGCTTTATCTATGGCCTCCCCTCTCCCAACCCTCCCTTCATGCCTTGGTGGTCACAATCTCCATGTGGACTATCCACAGGATTGTCTTGGATGCCATCTCGGGCTCCACCCCACCCTCCAAGAAGCTGTCTGGTGGGTCGGTTGCACTTAGTGGACCACTCTAAGCGTGGATGTTTGGATACCTCACACCACGTTGCCACCAGTTGGTCTCATCCTGGTTTCAGGTTTGGTTCATCAAATTAGACCCCTTTCTACACACGTGCTCAATAGTGGTGTCTGCCCCTATACACGTGACCCCCCTCCCAGTGTTGGCGTTCCCGCTGGCAACAGAAGACAGCATTAGCTTCTATGAAGTGCCTCCTATTACATGTGTTTTGTCTTTTCTATGGTGTCTTATCAGAAGTGTCCGTCCCCTTGTCAGCCTTCCCCACAATAGGTACATAAGAAAAAACGTGATTAACTAAAAAATATAATAGATTGTCTACAGTGGAAAAGACTTTACATTTAAGAATATAAAAACTTAAATCATAACTTCTGAGGCCTCATTGCCACTGGGGCTAAATGACCTTTCTTTGGGAGGGGGATGAGAGTGAAATCAAAACGGTGAAGCCTGTAGCAGTGTAGTAGATATATTCATCTCATACAATTCTCAACTATCAAGACCCTGTTGGAGATGAACCAACCCAAAAAAGGCTCAGAACCAGGCACGCTGGCCTGATCTTCAAAGGAAAGGCCATTGAATAAAAGGAAATGACCATTGGAAGGTACTTTGGAACAGGTGTGAGAGGTTTGACTCTGGAGAAATGCTTCAGAAAGGAAGATACAGTCGGCGAGAAGGCTTTCAAGACAGGAGTGGATTGAGGAGGGAACACTTTCGCATGAAACATCTGAAGACAGGCCTCATTTAAAACCCTGAAAATGTTGGGAATGGTCTCAGTGGGAAAAAAGGAAGGAGAGAAGCAAATGCATATGCCCAGTAGACCATTCGAGGGATGTATTTTTCAGGAAGCCCTTCTACCAGGCTTTTTCAAAAGCTTAGTATATCAAAAGGATAGTCATTCTTTTGAAACCTGACTCTTGAGGACCAACGGGACGTGTATATTGGTATGGACTGTTGTGGGATTACACCAATGACTAACTATTGAGTTAATGAAAAGAAGAGACTTATTGGCCTAAAAATATGGAATGAGGCAACCTCAGGCTCGGAGGCAAGTATGGATGACATGTAGGTTTCTACAAGTTCTGACATTAAATCAAGTTCAAAACCTGATGAAGCCACACTGCCCACGCATAGGGAAGAAATAAGACTGTAGGAAGTAAAGACTTGAAAAAGTGAGAACAGGAAGTCAAAAATGAGATACCATCTAAAGAGAATTGATTCCAAATGAGGGCTTCTTTAGGCTGACCAGCTTCAGAAGAACAAAGAGTTGAGAAGATGGTCGAATAAGTATCATAATCGACCCATTAGGGTGCTTTTGGACAGAATTCAAAAGATAAGGGGGCCTGTTTGGGTTCATCAACAAATGCTGAAGTCGCAGTGGGATTCCAAACTGAACTTTTGGGCACCATTGAAGCATAACTGGTTAAACCAGCTTGAGAGATAGAAGGCAACACGCCTTAGCTGTCCATTACACACTGCATGGAAGTGCTCAATTTTAAGAAGACTTGTTTGTCCAAGGCCAATAGGCTATTGAAATAGAGCTCATATTTCAAAGATTGTGGGAAGTTGGACATTGTGACCCAGAAAGAAGGTTACCCCCATTTTTATCCAGTCAAGGCGGGGGAAGTGTTGAGTAGTTGAATGGATAAAATCATCAGGCAACTCAATAGTGCAATAATAATATTAGCTTACGCCAAATTATTATGGATTCTGTTAAAGATATTAGTGATTATGGATCATATATATTCTAAGTATATGCAAAGCTTGGGATTCATAACTTAGCGATTCCACTTAATAGTATTTGACTAGATAACATAGGCTGGGGGCTTTGTTGGTTAAGTTGGACTTAATGATAGTTGACTTAATGACCCAGGATCATAGGCTTTGTTGATCTACGTCAAAGTTAGTTAAATGTCAATTGAGTTTTTGGTTAGATTAATTAATTAGCGGTAAAAACCGCCTTGGTATGTGCTACCAATTGCATGAGAGGAGCGACAGTTTAGCTACTTTCAGACGCGTCAGAGGAAATGCTGTCTTGAGATTACTATCATATTAGAAAGCAATCTGGGCTGTGTGGAGTTACCACAGATGCTCATATATTGTAGTTACCCCAGAGTCTCATAGATTGTAGACCCTCAGACATCTTTATTGTTCACCACTGGCTAAAGGAAAATGAGAAATGAGGTGTCATGGGTGAGATGTGGTTAACATCAAACCCTATAATTTATCCCAAATTCATATAAATAAATCACAATCTGATATCATTACAAGTTAATAGTCAATATACAAGATTTGTGTATCTAAAACTTTTTGCTGTATTAAGTCAAGGAATACTTGGGATCAGAAGAATCAGGGCAGCAAGCCATTGTACAAGTAAATGACAGGAAAATACAACCTTGAAGTGTCTTTTCCAAGTAGTTTATATCTTGTTATTGTTATCGTCTGGTATATTATCTTCCATACAATAGCAACTTGAAACTCCGACTTATCTCAGAAGAAGAACAAGCCCAATTGAAGTAAACCAAAACTTCAACAATTACCTCAATGGAGCTTAACCGCCTGAACCTTTTAAAGTGTAAACTTAATTATCAACCCTCTGCTGGCAGAGAGCCCTGACCGCTGCCCCTTCCACCCACAACCTGTATTCGCTGTACCAACTCATGGGTGGTTAATATGGGTAAAACAATGTGACCTTCAAGGGATATGTTGTCGCCCACCTTTAATCTACTACATGGGCTAATTCTCCCATGATGCCAAGGAGGACGGCCGCCAGCTTATTCCCTTAACTGGTCTAAAGTGGGAATAGCTCCCAATTTAACTGCAGAGCTGCTCCACAGATTACAGAGGCTACTTTTCCAACCTCTGTACAGGCAACAATCAGTCATTTTATTGATCCTGTAATACTAGTTTCACGTGGAAGGAACTACTCTCAGCCAATACTTGGTGAATCTCGCAAAAATACTGACTAAACTTAATTTAAGGCTTACTCCAATGCTTTGGACCAAAAAGGAAAATTCAGGGATTGCAGCAATCATCATCACAACCCCTTTCCCTGTCTTAAAGTAGGATAATGAATGGTTTAATATGATAACCATGGGTTCATTAGGATGGGTAAACTGGGGCACATTTGGAAGGGTCCGGCCAAGATTATTAAAATGACCTTAACTAATACATATACACTCAAAGGCCTCATCAAAGGACAAATTATCAACTTAGTGAATGCCAAACTCCTTAAGCATTTCAAGCAAGGCGTGGAGCTGCCAGGTCCCTGAAATCAATAACCTAACTACCAGCCACTGGCAAGTCGTCAATCCCCTATGTATGGTCAAGTGGGTGTATAGTTGAGATTTTTATTTGACCAATGATATGAGATAGCCACCAGCCCTATTACCCCCAATGCCATATAGACCTCAACTTTACCCTTGCCCCACTATCTATATTCTTCAGTGGAATTAATCTCAATCTGCAATCATATATGTTGCTAAAATTTTGACCCAAGATTAAGCTTTTGTTAAGTTTAATTTGTATGATCCTAAGTTCTGTCAGATTGAACTCAATTTGCTCGCCAGCCTCTTGAACCAGTTCTGTTCCCTCAATCAATAATTATCAGAATTATATAGTCAAATTTTTCACAAGCATCACTTGTCAACTGATACCCATGTAATTACAACTGAGACTGGCCAAAACAACCCAAGACTTTTCTGACCTTGTACAAAGCATTATGTTCCAGACAGCTTAATACATCAATATTAATGGATTATAATGAGGAAACTCTCAATGGTTTATGGGCTGGTGAGCAATTTGGATGACTAGAAGTCAGGGTTAAATAGGGTAGGGCCAGCATGAATAAGGATATATGCGGAAATTCAAGTTCTGAGTAAATATCATTAATGACGGATCTCCAAGCTAGCAGTACCTATTAGACTATGTCGGATAAGGGAGATTTACTTTTAATAAAGGTTTACATTTAATAAAGACTAGCTTTTGTTTAGATGTACGCTGTCTTCACACGTTGTACCTACTTGATTGCAAACATACACGTGCCTATATTACTCAGTTGCAGTCAAAAATTTCAACATGTGGGTTTTGGTTTTTTCCACCTAGTTAACAGTATATTTGACAGGTTTTATAAACCTTTTATATACTGTATGTTAATTTTATTAAGTTTCTTAATTTATAGGGTAGTGTCATCTTCAAAAAATAAAACTTATTGAAAAAGTCACAAAAGATCTATAAAATAATGGTCTGTTATTCTAGAACTCAAATTTTATAAATGATACTATACCCTAAGCCCTGAGTGATTTCCTATAATTTATATTTTATTCAGGGAAGGCCAACCATGGGACGGTCACTTCTAAACTCCAGCTAAAAACACTGGAAAAAATGAGGGACACCCCTGAGGAGCCGTGGCTACCTCCTGTTGTCTGCGGGACTGTCAGTGGAATGAAGAAGGGGGTGCCAGGGGAGGCCTGGGCGAAAACTTAATACAAATGAAGGAAAGGATCTGACGAGAGGAACCAAATGGGGAACAGGATGACACCAATCGCATTGGCATATGGAAAGGGACCAAATAAAGCTTTAAATTTATCCTAAGGTGGGAATGGAAGTGATTCACAGCTTCGCTAGGGATGGGGTAGTTCAGAGAGTGCATCAAGAAAAATGAAGTGCATCATCCATAGTGCTATTGCAACAATTAAGGTGCGGAGCAATGGGTGGGTAGTAGAGGACTTGGAAAAGGCGAAGATGTTTTTGGACAGGCTGAAAGCCTGCTTACAATCCTTGAAAAAGAGGCGCCTAACAATTAACCAAATTGCATGTGATGGCGTTCAATCTTCCAAGCAATAGAATATAGATCCATATAGACTGCATACAATGCATGAAGTTTGAGAGGCATTAGACCATTTAGCCATGAGGTACACTTTTATCAGTCATCTCGACACATGGGTGCGAATTTTGGGTTTTAGAAGAGGATGGAGTGTGTACCGCCAAATGTTCTTCTGGATCTCCAAAGAGTACGGTATGTTGAGCTTGTCAAGGTAGTCCACACGGACAATGCGGTGAGAATGTAAGGGTACCAAGTTGTTAAAACGATTTGCCCATGTACTTCTTGTTTGAAACGGGGAGTAGGGCGACCCCTCTGTGCGGTGTACCCACTGATGCTGATTCTACACTCCGCGCTCCTTGTGGAGAGGAGAACATGTTTGAAGTGGGGCGATGCCCCATGAGGCCTAAAGCAGAGGGATGCGAGGCAAGGTAGTTTAGCAGAGAATGGGAGTGGTTAGGATTGCTGAGGCCCAGGGCGCATTTAAAGTTGGAGCAGGCCGCGCACGACCAGTGTTGGGCTGGGAGTGTAGGGTTGGTGACTGCAGCGATCCAGGTGCCAATTATTTTGGCGGCATAGGCCTTGAAGTTTAGCAGGCCCATAACTCCACTATGGCAAAGACCAATCATGACACCCACGCGCACAGGCGGTGGGCGGCAGAACCAAAGCCAAACTTGTAGAAGGGCATATAAAATGGTTTAGAAAGATGGGGAAAAGGCGATAGCATGGGCCACAGACTAGACTTTGGACAGGAGCAATGAGTTGGCAAGCACAACCCAATTTGGGAGGGTAGTCTGTGGGCTTTGAGGGAGCCATACATTTTGTGACATTTATCAAGGATGTGATGCTCCATTACTGATGAGGCGTACCCTCTCAACTCCATCCACACTTCCGTATGGTGTATGGGACCAGCAATGGGTCTTAGCATGAAAGGGAGCAAAAGTGAGGCGGTATGGGGGTAAGCGGGGCAAGCAAACCTGTGTTCTAGATGATGAAGCAGGTAGGAAACGGGATGAAGTTGACCAGCGGGCTTGTTACTGGCTGAGGAGAATGATTTTGGTTTTGGAAGCATTAAGTGCGGCATTATTTACCCTGGAGTAATCTTAGATAGTAGCTTCAAACGCGCGTGCATCAGGTCATTAGGCACCCCAGAAGCACAATTATTTGCAAATGCCAGCATCTTGACTGGTGCTTGGTCTTGCCCATGTACACCAGTAAGGTGGGCATTCACATTGTATAAAAGTGGGTCGAGGCTGAAGTTGTATAATAATGGGCTTAAAGTGTCCCCTAGGCGGAGGCCCCTTTGAGGGTAAACTACATCAGTGATGAAGCCTGGGCCACGCACAGCCATTTGGCGGATTCTGTAAGCAAAATCACCCAATTAATGAACCAGTGGGGGAGGTGGAACTTGTGGAGGCAGGCTTTGAGGTAATCCCAGTTGACTCTATCATAAGCCTTCTGCTGGTCTAAAAAAAACAAGTGCTCCAGTAGCCAAGGATTGGCAGACGTTGGCTACAGTGCGTATGTTGTCTCGTATAGACCACTTGGTAATAAAACTGAATGCTCAGAGGAGATGATATCAGAGGAACTTCCACTATGCGATTAGCTATAATTTTTAGTAAATAATTTTGTATATGTTTTAGTAAGTGATATGGGGTGCCAGTTGGACAAGTCCAGCTTATCCGCTTTCTTATACAGCGGTATAGTGTATGCTTCAAGGCACCCAGGAAGGAGGCGCGTTTTAAAAAAACCTGGTTCATTGAGGCAAGCAAAAAAGAGGAGAAATAGTTAAAATAATTCCTATAGGTCTTATAAGGAATTCCATCTGGACTTGGGTATCTCCTGTGCAGTACACTGCAAACGGCATCCCAGAGCTTGTCCCTGAGAAGTTCAATTCATTAATTTCATGTAATGGGAAATTGTATGGATCTGTGCTATTGAGAAACTCATCAATTTCAGCCTGTTTGACTGGATTAGAGCAATACAATTTGGAGTAATATTTTTGAACTTTGATTGCCACTTTGGTTGGATTTTTGGCTTATGGAGTGGTCTGGATGCCTCACCAATTTGCAGGCCAAGCTCTGTCATGGTGCAAAGAATTTTTGGAAAAAATAGGCGGAGCACGTGTCACCTACTGTGATATTTTTTTGCTTTGAAATGAACACAAATGCGATGTTTGTGTTGCATTACCAGTTCTTTGAGATCAGAAAACACTTCTGCCCACTTATGACCCCAAGCTGGGTTGTAGCCTGCAGCAGGGACATTAGACTCCAGGTGGTCTCTTGTGTAAGCATGCGCATTTTGACTGCCAAGGTGGCCCAGTAGCGATGCAATGAGAGGTGGCATGCCTGACAGATGGTGTTCGCTTTAAAGGTTAACCAGGTAGTAAGTGGGCCCGCACAGAACAGTGTGGTGAACTCCAGTGCTGAAGTTTTGGTCTATCCATGAGGAAAGCCTTGGCGTGTGATCTCAGCTGGACGAAGTTTGCACCACTTTGGCACCTGTGCCACTGGGTTCAACAAAGAGATTAGAAATCAACACCAACATGTGGTCAGAGAAATATATTTTTGACATAATAAAGTGTGCAACCTGAGACTGAAAGTTCAACGGGATGAGAATAAGGTCAATGCGGGACATAGACCTCAGCTGATCATTGTGCACATGGGGATGGGGCATGTTGAGGAGAAGAGGTGCATGTTTAGGTAAGGTATCAAACAGCCCCAAAGAGGCTTTTAGAACGTGTAGTTCAACGTGCCCCTGTGGGGGAGGGCGTTAAAAGCCAGCAGTTGGTGGCCAGGTTTGCCCAACAGTTCAGGTCTCCCTCCACAAATGGATCATGAGGAGTTGAAGGGAAGTAACAGCTGAGAGGAATTCATGGCAAGCTTGTGCACAGGTCGGAACATAAATACTAATGGTAGTATGCATTTCATTATCACACGAAAAGACAAAATAAGCACACGCCCATTGAGACACTAATTATTGAAATAGATTAAAAACTATGTGTCAAGTATAAGCACCCCACAGTGTGGTGACCAAAAGGAGAGGGTGTGGAGGAGCATGGTTGCCCATGTTACCATAGCATCATGTGGACAGTGGGTTTCCTGAATGGCCAGGATGTCCACAGGTAATTTATTCTTTAAAACTCAGTTTCCTAGCCTGGGATGGCAAAGTCTTGAGACCAGCATTGTTCAACATCCCTATTGTGAAATTTCCCCCATTACACCTTAAGTGCTATGGGAAGAACTCCCTTGCCCATCCTTTGCCGCTTTCTCAGCACAAGAAGATTTGTACCGTGTCTTTGGTGCTTGGTACGTGGTCTTGAGGGAATTCTTCACATTGGCGGAGAAGTAGTTTTTTGGTGTTTGATGTTTTATTTCAACTTTTCGAATTGTTGTGCTCCTGAAGTGCATCATTGCAGGTCAAAAATTTTGGGAGGGAAATGTATGGTAGAATTGGTTTTAATCGAGGCTTTGTAATTTTGCTTGTGTAAGTCCAACTCACCAATTGGGTCCTCAGGTAGGTTGGCCCAATCTGAATGGTGAGCAGATTCTTAGCTGCTTCAGCTGTGAATGACTCAATGTCATCCTAGGTCTGGGAAAGTGGAAGCATGGACGAGGCCATAGCTGCTGCCTTGGCCGCTACTCAGTGGGCCTATAAGTTTTTTGCTTCCCGTGGGGAAACAGGTTTGATTTAATGTAACACCCCTGTGCGCCCCATAGAAAGGCGGCGTCAGTGTCAATAGCTGGTTCATAATGGGAGTCTGCACTGATATTATGTTGGGGCGGATTTAGTTTTGCGTGATGCCCTCTCTGGAAGGGCATGTGTGCAATTTGTGTTCAAAAGCGTGACAAAAGGTACAGATAGGTAACGTGCTATCCACTGTGATGTGGAATGGGAGGGCTTCCTGCCCATCAATAAGCACAACTGCAGTGTGGGGGGTTTAGGTCAAATCTTCTGCTATGTCTGCAAATGGGGTGACCACTGCAATCTCTTTGCCCATTCACAGGTCCAGCATATGTGTAAAGCGTTGCTTCTTGAAGTAGTGAAGTTCCCCATAGCTTTTAAGCCCATCCATGAGGTGGTGCTCCAGCACTGTGCGCTTTATTGTAGTGGTGAGAAAGTCAAAGGTTACAAATTTTTTGTTTTATTTGGTTCATCAAGTGTGCTTCATCTCAGCCACCCATTGACCATCTGGGAGGTCTACCATCACACGCTCCTGTGTAGCTTCATCCTCCGCTTTTTTAGTTTAAAATTCAATATCCAACCAACTGCGGGTCATGATGTGTGGTGCAAAATATACTGCATCTGGGAAATGGTTGTGCATGTTGGGATTCTCCCTGGATTAGGTGTAAGCCCTGTCCAGGTGGAAAGTAGATATTATCATATGAAGGACATAATTTGCAGATGGCCCAATATTTTGAGAATGAAGTTCAAAATTATGTTTTCAACAGGAATACCAAATTCGGGGCTTTGCCCAAATTATGCTGAATTTGGGGAATATTTACATTTCCAAATTCTCATCTAATCTCTATCCACACTTTTATCTATTCCCACCTATCCCAGAATTGGGACTTTCCTAAAGGTCCCATGACACTGCCCTTAAAATCCTATTCTTATCCTTATAATACTTATTCCTATCCTTATATTTTGAAGCCCTATAAATAATGCTAGATTATTTAAATAAAATACTTCTTATCAGAACTCTTATTTTATTTTACTTTAATGGAAAACATCTCGTCCAAGGCTGCTAACTTCGAAGCCCTGCCTTCAGATGATTGTGCCGCCAATGATTCCTCCCTGGCGGCCCAACAAAATGGTGCTTTCTGCCAGGTTGCTTCCAAATTGCACCATGAGTATATAGCCTTAACCTTTGATGATATGAGTTTTCAATCCTCAGTAGGTACTCCGGACCCTGATCTTTTGGCATACCTACACTGGAATGGCCGAGATGCAATCACTGTGGGAAGTAATTTTACCAAGAAGAGCTTTATGTGTCTTAGAAGAGAAGATCCTGTACATTTCAAAGCACCCAGCAACTCAAGCCCTTACTCAATTTATTGTATATTCCTGAAATAATTGAAACAGATGTCATTGAGCAATATAGCCAACATCATAAAGTGAAGAAATTGAAAAAGGCATTACTTTATTATATACAGGAAGCAAGATATATTAAGAAAAATGTGACATTGACCAAAAGAAGCTTGGGAAAATATCACACAAAGAAATGACTACTGGACTATAGGATGGGTTTTCCATTATGAGTAGAACCTCTTTAAATTTCTCACTACAGTGAAGTATTATAAAAAGAAGCTGACCAAATTGATGTTTATCCTTCAATTAAAGAGCAAAGATCAAATAAATTTAAAATACTCAGAATAAAAAAAACAAATGATTTTAATACTAACAATAATATTTATTTAGGCGACCAATACCCAATTCTCCACAAAGATGTCATTTTCCAGTCTGATTTAGTGAAAGAAATCAGAACAAATTTTATTAGGTTCAGAGTTAAAAGTGCCAAAAATCAATTCAGCTGAGCATCATCTGAGCAATTGGACCAATTAAGTTGGGCCAGTAAAGTTGAGAATTAGCTTCCAAATTCAATGAAGGCTTCAAGCTGCAGAAATTTTTGGGAAGCCCCAAAAGCAATCAGTGCATCAATGTGATTTGAACTCCAGGCAAAATACCTAGGACTTACCTTCACATCATTGAGAATAAGCTTGATGACTCTTTCCTGAAATGCTACCGCTTTCCAAGTTCAATGACGCTCCTCCAAAAATTGGACCAGATATTACTAAGATGACCGCTGATCCATATGAAAACACAGGTTCTGAAAAAGTAAAGTTTTGATAACCCCTTTCTGATAATCCTATCACTTTCCAACTTCAACGGCGCCCCTCCCAAAATTAAGCCACAAATTACTAAAGCGAAAATTCTGGATTACCTGGTTTGGCCCTCAGATTCAGATAGCGCTGATACACCAACAATGAGAGTCAAGAAAAAGCGAAGCTAAATGACTCCTTTTTGGCAATGCTACCACTTTCTGATTTTGATGGCGCCCATCCTAAGATTGGGCCAAATTCACTAAAACAAAAAATCTAGATTACCCAGCTTGGCTCTCAAATGGGGATAGCGCAATCCAAGTGAAGACAAGAGTCAAGAAAGACTGAAGCCCAAAAAACCGGCTACCATTACCTCCATCACTGATGCCAACCATTCAGCACAAGGTGCATTTCCCTCACTGAATTTTGTTGCATGAGTCACGTTCAATTGTGAGTGGAATCTGCTCACCCCAATACCGAGATGGTGGTTCAGCATTGCAGGAAGAGGCCTCCCTATTGGAACCTTCAAGGGGTAGCATCCTAAAGTCATTAGGCCAGCTTCTAAACTCAGGCAGTCACTTGACTATGCAGCTCACTAATGACGGCATTCCCTTTGAACATTACCTGGACCTATTGGTGGATACAGTGATAGAGAGATGCCAGGTTTGGATGACAAACGAGTCAGACTGAAAGCTTGAAGAAGCTGAGACCCACACGGCCAAGATGGCGCACAAGACCTGTGAAAGGTTAATGCAGTTAGAAGAGAGGTTGAATGCTTTCCCGTCAGAAGTTGCCCAAGAATGGGGGCTGCTGGTTGGCCTGCTGTCAGAAATCTGGGACAAAACTGGCCAGATCAAAATGCAAAATTGAAAACTCGCAGCTTAGGCTGGAGTTATCTGACCTTAAGGCAAATTATCTTAGAACCAAATGGCAGCTTGAGGCCTACCACTACTTCTGCAACTTCAGAACTGGCATCACTAACCTGATCTGCATCAAGCACACGGCTCAGTACTCTCCCAAGCTTGAGCCCTAAATTTACTCTAATCCTCTGATCACAATTTATTCCCCTAGGACAAGGCTTGGGGGAGGGCGTTGTTGGGATTCTCCCTGGATTAGGTGAAAGTCTTATCTAGGGGAAAATTGATATAATCATATGAAGGACATAATTTGCAGATGGCCCAATATTTTGAGAATGAAGTTCAATTTTATGTTTAATAACAGGAATACCAAATTCGGGGCTTTGCCCAAATTATGCTGAATTTGGGGAATATCACATTTCCAAATTCTTATCTAATCTCTATCCACACTTTTATCTATTCCCACCTATCCCAGATTTGGGATTTTTTCAGGTCCCATGATACTGCCCTTAAAATCCCTATTCCTATCTTTACAATCCTTATTCCTATCCTTATATTTTGAAGCACTATAAAATAGTGCTAGATTATTCTAATTAAATACTTCTCATCAGAACTCTTATTTTACTTTACTTTAATGGAAAACATCTCGTCTAAGGCTGCTAACTTCGAAGCCCTGCCTTCAAATGATCATGCTGCCAATGATTCCTCCTGGCGGCCCAACAGTGCACATCTCCACAGATTCTTTCTCAAGGCGCAGTTTGATTTTTATCCATGAAAGCTCAAACCCTGTGCTCCACTGATGACAGTGGCTGGGAATGCAGAGTTTTGATTGACCGGTTACATTTTGCTTGCCAGGCTAAAATCACCAGTGAAATACTCGCTGCCAGCTTTTTATTTTTATCTAGCTTCCAGTGTTGCCAGGGCATTTACAAACTTTGGATGGGGCGGACCCGTTTCCTGTGCCCTTTACTTTGCTAGCTCAACTGCTATCTGACATTGGTGCACATTAATCTCCTCAAAAAGATTATCAAACTCACCTAATTTTGAATCAAATTTGTTACAATTAGTGATTGCAACGAGAGAGAAATGTTCTAAGCGATTTCCTATGATTATGTCTAGTTTAAGCCCAAAATGACCCTGGATACATGTCCCTGCTAGTGCTCCACTGACCAAAATGATAGTGGAGAATTTCTGAACCAACTTAATATGATATTGATGTTAATCTTGAGGTTGTATTAAGTTTTTAACTCCTCAAGTCGCCCCATTAATAATATTCCACTTATTATTACATACTCTATTGGCTTCCTAATGGAAGTTAACACTTGACTGTGTTGTAATTATTAATCTCAGTTTTGCATTAAAAATAAATTCAGATCTACTTAACTCTAAACATGGATTGTGACATAATCTCCAAAATTTCTGAATCTACTATACACCCTCACATGTGGTATTCGCTTATTAATCATTATAATGCTGATTTCTATGCTACACTAATAAACCTTTTGGCTAATAGTGTACTTCTTTCTTTATTTTTATTTTTATAGCAAAATCAATTATTTACTAGGCGTAGTTCGATCTAAACAGTAGTTTTAAAGAGATAAAAAGAATCTATAACGTAGTTTTATCTATACTATATACTAGTGAGCTTACTTTGTAGTCAAGCTATACGTATGATGAGAAGTTGAACCAGCCAACTGTTTATCAGTGCACATAACATATAAAGGAACTCGCACTACATAGGCCATATAGTTATATAGTTCTTTTATAACACCAATAGGTTTAGGATCAAACTAGATTGGGAAAGAAGGATTGTTTCCAGGCAAAGTGTGTAGACTTTACATTAATTATGAGAAATTCCGTTGTTGTCTAGTGTAATGATTTCCAAGGCCTTTAACCTCTTTCATAAATGACTGATATTGTTTCCGTGTTTCCTAGCAGTTTTTAAGCTGAGAGATTAGGCTATTCTGTAAAGAAATCAATTAGTTACACTGCTAAAATGGCTAATTTTACTCCAGGTATGTCTCCTGTACCACTACCTCTTTTCCCAAAATTTTCTTTCCATTTTCAGATCATAAACCCCAAGATTGCAAAATCCCTTCAATCCAATTTTCACATTGAGATCAAATTATTTTAGCGTACAAATAATTTTCTGGCTACCATATTCATTCCTCCCTTTTATTATTTCTCTAAGGATTTCTTATTGATTTTTGTTTCCTTTGCTAATAAAACAAAGGGCTTCCATGGGTTAAGCGTTTTAATGTTATAAACTATAAAACAGATTCCTGTGCAAAGTTAGATAGCAGTTAGTAATAACTATCCATTTCCTCTTCCAAACTCAATTATCACAACCATTTGATAATTTCCAACCTTCCCTCAGAAGATCAGACTGTGAATATCATGCACTAAGAAGAGGATGCAGCACTTAAGAACTGCATAGTATCCCCCAACCCACATTCCCTTTAAGGCCAGTGCCCAAGAATGTGGGTACTAGTCTTTATTTTGCTTTTTATGTTCCATGTTTTTAATAAAACCACTTACACTTTCTTCTATTTTCTTTTTTTAAGCATCATAAGGATCATTATGTGCATTGTAGCTGACATTCTCCTTCTGAAATAGTTGAGTCTTGGTTGGATAAAGATCTTGGGGCCATTTTACTTTTTGTTGCTTAGTTGTTCAGGTGGTTATACAGGAGCTGCGAGCTAAGCGCTGTAGTGAATTGAGTCACCCTCAGTACTAACATAATAGACCAGTATTCCTATAAATCTCAGCTGCAGTGCAGCGAGAACCTCCCTGTCATGTATGAAGCCACAACTAGTGCTAATAGTCATTCCTCAACAAGTGGAATGAGTACAAAAAACACAAACTGGTGGAGGTACAGGTGATCATCTCACTGCAGATGGTGGTGTTGGATTTTGGCTTGGATATAGACTCGTTGGTGCTTCCTGCCTTGAATCCAATAATGTAAATCAATTACTTTTTTACCTTAGTTAGAAAAATAATAAAAATATATAAAATATCAAAAAAGTATAAAATTATAGTCTTTTAATAGTGTGCCACGCGGGGGTAAAAGAGAGTATATATTTAATAAATCTTTAAAGAAAAATAAAACGTCAAGGCTCAATGTTCATAGGGCTTGAAATTTACAAATTAAGTAATATGTTACTCTAGCCTATTGAAGCTCAGAAAACTCGCTTGACTTATTCTGAATGATGGATGGGGAAGTATTTTAGGGTATGACATAACCATGGGGTATTGACAATATATTTGAGCCAATCACCTTTTGTGAAAAATATTGCACCTTGGGGGACCCAGCCACGCCTATAAAAGGGGGTGGTCCCCAACTAGAAGCTGGGATGGAACTGGTAGGAGCTGGGGGAGATCCATACAACGGACGCCCCAGAATCCGCCACAAATTCGGAGTAATATGACTGTTTAAATTATGTTAATTGATCAGGAGGTATTCAAACTAGTGTTCCCTCAATTTGCGGGGTTCCACTGAGAATTGGCCAGGGTTTTTTGGCCAATTTCCTCATTATTATTTAACTCCATTTCATTATCGTGGACTAGTAAATGTCTGACATTTCCCCTTCTTGGCCTATTTGGACCCACAATATACATATCTTGTTGCTGGGAGGGCAAATGTCTAACGTTACCCCCTCAATCAAGTTGGGGGAAGAATAAGGCTTAAGGAAGCGACCATGTACCCAATTAATTGTGACTCAAGAAGTGAGGGATTTGATCAAGTACTCATTACCTCACTTGTATGTAATAGAATTGGCCCTTCCAAGATTGAACCAAGTTTCTCACTTCTAGGAGTTCTTTGGTTGTAATATAATACTAATTCAGCTACTTGGAAGGAAGGGAGAGGGACACAGAACCCATTAGCTGTTTCAGCTTCTTTTGTGACTGTCTTAGCCAAGTTAGTCATAGCTTCCACTTGTAGTTGGATGATGTGCTGGGCCAACTTTTTCATGGCTTTCTCTGGGTCAGTTCTGTCAGTAAAAATAGCTTTTGCTAGTAGAGCTGGTACCCCTTTTCTCAGCCATACAACACATGGAAAGGGGACATCATTAAGATGTGATTATAACTAATTTGATAGCCCATGAGGGCATTGAATAAATAAAGATCCCAGTAGAGAGGGTCTGAATTGGACAATTTGCGGAATATGGAGACCAGGGTTCCATTAACTCTTTCTACAGCCCCATTTGTGGATGGGTTATAAGGGGCCAAGATAAGTTGTTGCGCTCTATGGAGGTGACAAGGAGCTTCACCACTCAGGAGGTAAAAATTTTCCATCATCACATAAGAGGACCTGGGGACACCCATACTGGGTGAATTTGTATAAGTGTAAGAAGGTGGCCATTGATTTAGAGCCTGAGCGGGGAAAGCAAAATCTTTACCCATTTGGTGAAATGATTAATACCAACTAAGATAAAGCGATTTCCACCTGTGGTCTGAGGGATAGGATCTAACACATCCAGACTTATGGTTTGGAAAGTTTGTTGAGGCGTCGTAGGTTGATAATGATATTGGCCCTTAAAAATTGGATTGCTTCTTACAGGTCAGGCATGCATCCAAGACTTTGGTTATGATTTCCAAGATGCCCTCCCAGTAGTACCGATCTTTCACCACTCATATGTTTTGCCTACTCCGCCATTCCCCATGATAGTGTGAGACTCCAAGGTGACAGGAACTCGCTATTTCAGCCGGAGATAAGGCAACCAATTTGCTCCTAATTTTTTATATAGCTTCCCATTTCCTCCTTGGTATTTCAGGAGTGTCAAGCGTGCATTTTTTGTATGGGTTCATCTTTATTAGCCCATGTATCTGGATCATGAGAAAATCATGTAGCCTCTCAGCTTCACTATTGTTTAAGTGAAGAACAGGAAGCCGTGTTAACCCAACTACATTCATGTGGCGCGTTTCTGACCAATGCTCAATAGTCACATCTAATGTTGGAGCTTCAGAGCCCTAGTGTGCCAGCTTCCCGTGGGGTCCTTCATATTCTGCAAACACTTTAGAGAGGCGTAGTCTATGATTACATTGAAGGGAGTCCCATATAGATATGGGCGGTAGTGTTTAACAGCGAGCAGGACAGCCAAACACTCCTTCTCCATAACGCTGTAGTCACGCTCAACTATAGAAAGCATTTTGCTAAAGTAAGACATGGGATGATCGAGTCTATTCTCATTCAATTGGGCCAAGATAGCTCTAACAACGTATTCAGAGGCATCCGTGAACAACATGAAAGGTTTGCTGTAGTCAGGATGACAGAGTATTGGTCTTTTTTGTAATAGCGCCTTCAGGGTCTCAAAGGCGGCTTTTTTCAGCACCCCAATGAAAGGTGTATTCTTAGTTAAGAGGCGGATGAGGGGCTCACTGAGCTGAGAAAACTTTAGAACAAATTGATGGAAGTTTCACCCCATCATGCTCAAGAATACCTGAATGTCACGAAGGGTTTTTTGGCGCAGTCATCTTGGATATTGCTTCGATTTTACCTTGGAGAGGTTGTATTAATTCTTGTGAGATGGCGTGCCCAAAAAATCCATCTTCTTCTGAAAAAAGTGCACTTAGAGGACTTTAGTTTGATATTAAATGCCTGCAATTGTTGAATTTACCTCATTGCGATGTGCTAGTGGTTATTGAAAGTCTTAGAGAAAACTGTAATGTTATCGAGATAGACAATATGCAGCTAAATTTTAGATCCTGCAAGATATTATCCATTGCTCGCTGGAAAAAGGCGGGAGCATTGTACAACCCTTTCAGTAGTCAGGTAGGTTGGAAGAGACCCTCACTGCAAATAAGAGCACATTTCTCCTCTGGTTTTATGGAGAAATGTCCATTTGCCAATAACTGCTATTCAGGTCCATGGCATAAAGCACTTATACCCAGAGAGTTGGGCAAGAGCATCATCAATGCGAGGGATAGGGTAGCTATCCTTCTTGGTGAGTTGTTTAATTTGCAGCAGTTCATCATTATCTGGTGACCTCCTTTTTTCTTCTTCATTAATATAAGTGGTGATGACCAAGGGCTTTGTGACGGCACCAGAAATCCATCATCCAACAGCTGTTTTAGCTCCGTCTGCATCTGTAGCTCCTCGACTTTTGATTTGTGATAGGGCTTGAAGCGAATGGGTTTGTCATTCTCAATGTCAATAGTATGCATCCACCCCTTTATGTGCCCATAGTCATTGTCAGATTTGGAGAAGACGTCGCTGTAGGCCTCGAGCAAAGTGTGGACTTTCTCCAGCTCAGATGAAATCAGTTCTTTAGAGATATGAACAGAAAGCAGGGTACATATGGATTGGTCGTAGGGTAAGCTCATGTCTGCCATAAACTCAATACAGTGGACTTTCTTGATGTCCTCAATGGGTATTAACAAGCCTCTTCCAATTTCCTAATGCTTTTTTACCACCATATCCTTACTTGGTGAGATTCCTTAGCAAAAGGTTAATAGCCGCTGATATGCAGGGTCTACCACGCCTAGCAAAACTCTAGGCTCGAAATGACTAAATCCTCTATGCTAATGAGGTGAATTAGGCAATTGTGCTATATTTGCAAGGTAATCTTCATATCCACTAAACTTTGTTCCCCAGCCTTAATGACCACCTCTTCATAAATATAGAAAGGGACACCCTCCAGGGCGTCCACTGAGGGAGAAACAGTTTGGTATGCCTTCCTGTTGTGGTGTAATGTAAGGATAAAGTGAAGGAGGGATACTCAACGGTGCAAACGGAATCTTTTTAATTGAGCTCGTTATTAGACAGAATCAGAGAAACCTCATAGTTAAGCAGGGAAGATAGCTTTGCTTCAAATTAATACACCTTCATATTTGAGCATAAATTAGTTCCAATGAGTAGATCATATGTGTTATTGGTCAAAGCCACTGCGGGAGATGACAAGAGGAGCTTCTCAAAACGAATGGGCAAAGAAGAATAGGCTCCAATAGCGTGGGTGTTATTTGGGCCCGCAGTTACAAACTGTTGAGTGTAGTCATTATTAGGGCCGGCTTAGTTTTCTTAATGAGTTTGGTTGGCACAACATTCACTGGGGACACAGTGTCAATGATAGCTTTAACCTGAACTCCATTGAAGCTAACTTCCACTTTAGTTAAAGTATCACCCAAGGAGGGTGGAAGAGCGAGGACCTGTTGTAGATGAAAAGTTGAGACCAGTCGTTTAGCCATTTCAAGGCATTTGTAATGGATAGTCTGCAGGGTATGAACGCACCAGGTAGGTCAGAGAAATGTGTTAATGGGCTGGTCAGCGTCGCTGGCAGTGTCAATAATCTCAAGACCCCTTATCACTTGCCAAATATAAGTGTAACGAGGGACCTTAACCCAATTTACTCTCTCTGTGTTTAATCAATCAGGTTATCTCCACTTCACTTGGGGCTCCTAAAACATAATGACCAACATCTTCACCCCACTCAGACTCGTCATAAGAGGGGTTATTAATACAGGTTAAGGAGCCCATAGGAGGTGGGGTAGGTTTAGGACTTCCCATCTGAGATGATAGGTCATGGGGTTTCTCCTACACCTTATAAACTTTTGGGGAAGGCATTGGAATTCTCACAGCTCGAGTTTCAACCTTCAAAATAGGAGGTTCTTTATGCCTCAGGGATACAGGTTTCAGACTAGAGTTAGCTCATTGAGCGGTTGAGGTGGATAACGCCGTGGAGGTGGAGGCTGTAACTTCAACAGCTATGAGTCATTCAGTGACTGGGTTCTGAAAAACAGGCGGTTTAGACTTTTTGACCTGGTCATCTAACCCATTGTTAGTGGGAGTGATTGGATCCCCGAGAAAAGTGTTTAGACTAAAGAGCAGGCTTTGAAACTATTTGGGATGGCCGCTCTAAAGAAGACGATGGGCAAGGCAAAGGGGCGTCTGACTTCACCAACTGCGTGTTTTGAACTGAAGACGAAGAGGAACATTGACCCATCCTAGCCATTACCATCAGACTATCTTTATTAAAAGAGGAATTATTTTTTACTGGCAACTCCGCATAATCAGGTTTCCAGAGTGAAACAGCCATAGTAGAGGCTAAAGTGGTTGGCGTAGATGATTGGCTCAAAAACTCCTTGTGTAGGGTCAGGCTCATAGATTTCTTTAACTAGTAATAAAGCCTCCTTGATATCACATACAGTTTTGAAGGTGCGCTTTACAGAAGAGAAATGCATAGCCAAAGAGGTATGAGATGCCAAGCCATACAAGATACCCAAAATTGCATCATTGAGAGGGAGCATTTAAGCAAGCAACAAAGATTGAGCTTTATTATAGAAGCGCTCAACAAAAGAGGTGACCGATTCTCATCTTGCAAACTAAGGCACATAAAGGCCTGTTTTTGCCGTTGCAAACTTTGTTTAGAACCAATTTCATTTAAAAGCGCTTGCTTACCCTCTTCCAAGTTCCAAGATTGATAATTGTGGTAACTATTCTTTCTTGAGCTATGCGGTTTAAGCAAGGAAGAATGTACTGGATTTTTTGCCGTTAGTTGCTCCTAACATCGCAGCTTTATAAACATAAAGGAAGGAGGCAATACTGCACTATCAGGTATGAACTTGTCTCGCAAAGGGGTTTTTTTATATTAGGACATTGTAGTGAGTGCTGCTCAAGTAGTTTAAGGTGAGACAAAGCACTAGCTAGAAGGAGATCAGTGGAAGCTAGCTGAGGGTATTTTCCATCGTTTTTGTGGTGTATTGGTGGCCCCTGTAGTGAGCACCGCATGCTGGATTTTGGCTTAGAAATTGGCTCGCTGGTGCTTGAAACCTTAAATACAACAAAGCAAATCAGGGTCTTTTTTACCTCTGATAGGAAAATAACACAAATAGAAAATATTAAAATGTATAAAATTATAGTTTTTTTATAGGGTGCCGCACAGGGGTAAAAGAGAATATATATTTAACAAATCAATAATGGTAAATAAAATGTCAAGGCTTGATGTTCATAGGGCTTGGGAATTTCTGAGTTTAGTAATATGTGATTCTAGTCTAACGGAGCTCAGAAAATTCGCTTGACCTAGGCTGAATGAAGGATGGGGAAGTATTTTGTGGTAAGACGTAACTTCAGGGTAATGACAATATTTTTTAGCCAATCACCTTTTGTGAAAAATATTGCACCTTGGGGGACCCCAAGCTACGCCTAGAAAAGGGGGTGGTCCTCAAGTAGATGCTGGGATGGAACTGGTAGGAGCTGGGGGATCCATCCAATGGACGCCCCAGAATCCACCAAAAAGTCGGCGTAATATGACTGTTTAAATTATGTTAATTGACCAGGAGGTATTCAAACTAGTGCTACCCCAATTTTCGGGGTTCCACTGAGAATTGGCCATGGTTTTTGGCCAAATTTTCTCATTATTATCTAACTCTATGTCATTATCGTGGTCTAGTAGATGTCTGACATTTCCCCTTCTTGGCTGATTTGGACCCACAACATTCTTATCTTGTTGCTGGGAGGGCAAATATCTAACAGGTGGTGATCAAGGCCCTTTTATAGGTGAGGTCAAGTCAAGGAATTTTAATCAAGTTGGTGCGACGTCATGTGAAATATTTTTTAGAATAAGATTATATCTTGCGAAATATTTTGCCCTAAGGAGTCAGATTCTTTAGTTTGTGAAGATGACGTTGCCACCAAAAACCCTGTAAATTGACACCATTATATACCTACAAGGTCCAAAGTAATTTTGATATTGCCAATGACGCTTCAATATATTATCTAAATTATGATGACGAGAGCTTTTGAGGGTTGAAAGTGATTATTACAAATCAGGCAATCATATAATTTTGAGAGTTGCTTAAAGCCATGATGTGAGGCATATCATAGGAGCGCCATTTTTTGAACCTGAAGCTGAGACAAGGATTACCAAATTTAGCAATGAACTAATATTAACAGAAGGTACAATATGCCAAAGCCCAGAAGCAGGGACTAGTACAAAGGCCCCTGAACATCTGGTTCAGAGATAGACACATTAAGATAGATCTCAAGGCTACAAGAATAGTCTTAAATGAATGAATTGTAGAAAGCAGCAGTCAGAAAATTATCTGACTAGAGGATCTTTAAAAATCCTCATAATGATACCTCAGTCTCCCAATCATTTCTCAATATCTCAATTTTTTTCCCTAAATTTGTTCTTATATTTTAAAATACTATACGTTTTATCTTAATAAAAACTTATACAAAGACTTAAATTTATCCTTTTGTTTGCTCTTTTTTTCTAATAATTGTAGTAATTGCCAGTAACCAGTCTGGGATTAATTCAAATACATTGTGTCCAGTAACAAGTCTGAGACCTGCCCTGTTAAAATAAAGACATTTTATGTTACAGATACTATGGTGTTGATAACACCAAGGGAGAGGTTAAAAAGGTCTTTTGAATCCCAAGGGCCAATGAATGTCAAAAATGTCTATTAGTGTCAAGAAGTTACCATGGATGAAGACAGTTTATATAAGGTATTGATGCTAAAAGAGGTGTTAGATTTTAGGCCACAATTGTGCTCTCTGGTGCATCTTTCACCTAAATTTTAACAATCTCTCCACAGGAGAAGTTTTCTCTATTGAGGAATAATTAAATCAGGGTATTTTGCAGACCACTTATCTTAAAAAGAATAAAGCACTAATAAACTAAAAATTTAAATTTTTATGTAATTTTTATTAAATGCAGTGAGGAAATCAAAAGTGAACCCTCTTGATATCTTGCCACTTAGTATTTAAACTATATTGAGGTTCAAAGGGAAATCGATGTATATTGGATTAGGCCAGGAATAGCCAAATTAAGGAATATTGAGTTTCAGCCTATTGAAGCTTTCATGACTTTCATGTTTAGAAGGAATGGCCAATGAAAGGCTTGTTGCAGGTAGGATTTATCCATGAGGCAACAAATTTTATATTTGCCTAATCATTGGCTGAGAAAATATTTTTACATGGTGGGATAACCTCCAGGCTTATAGAAGGGGCCAGTATTTACATTGGATTTTGAACTAAATTAGATGTAGGATGCGGGGAGACCTCCAAATCACTCTTTATACAATATCAGACTTATAATTGTCCAACATTACCCCCTTCAAGAGTGTTAGGGGAGAATAAGGGCTAAGGAACAGGCCAGGGACTCGGTTGGAAGTAACAACAGTAGCAAGGGATTTTATGGAGTACTTATCCCCTTGCTTATGAAGTGATGACAAAAGGGCCTTCCCTATAGATGCAAGAATCTCACTTCTAGGAGTGACACACATGTGATAGTATGACATCTCAATCTTTCTTTCGCTTTGATACCTAAATTGAAGCCAAATCAAGATTTTTTTTTTTAAAAAATACAAAAAAGGTCTTCTTGATCGAGCCAAAACTTACTGATGTTGATGCAATCGATGCCTGCTGCCCCATCTTAAGGTGATGGTGCACTGCAATATGGCATCTTTCAGCTGCCACCAAAGTGTGCCTGGGCTGGCTCTGCTAGCCCTCCCAACGCTACCAGGCGTTATGTTCCCCCTTGGGACTTAGCCCACCACCTTGCAAGCTCCCAGGCAGTTCTCTGGAGCCCTTTGGTGCTCCCACGGAGCAATTTTCATTTTGGCCTCTGGGTCATTATATGGGAATCTCTTCCCATACATGAGTGCAGCTATCATCAAGATGGCCACAGCAGCTTTTAAACCCACTGGTTTTATTGACTTCCACCCCTTTGATGGCTACGTTGATCTTGGCTTCTGTTCAAAAGCTGATGCAGAAGCAGCCAAGCTGCAAATATCTTTTAAAAAACTTCCCATTCCCACCATATGAACCTGGTTTAAAGATGAGGCCACTTTAGTGGTCTAGTTTGCTGGGTTGCCCTCTCATCTCTCCCCTGAACGCCTCCTCCATGAGCTTATGGAGGGTTTAGCCAGTTATGCTGACCCCATTTTATAGTTTGTGGTTCCAAATGGGGTGGATCATCTAGTAGGGCCTTACGTTTTTGTGATAATCCACCCATTTCATTATGATACCCATCTCCTAATTCCCCACCACATGGTGATCAGATCCACTCCTGATCACCCATTCTGGGCGCACATCAAAAGTGGCCGCACCATTTGCCCCTTATGGTTTGAGCTTAACTACTCGAAGCACAAGTGCCCTACAGTTTCTGCTTCTTCTGCTTCCACCGCTCATCCCTTGGGCGTTGGGCCCACAGCTTTTTCGCCCCAATTTTATAAATGGGGCTCGATCCTCCCACTCCCAACCTTTGGGCAAGTTGGCACTGCAGAAAAGTGGCAGCCAATCAAAATTCAAATTTTTTTTAAAATTTGAATTAAAATCTGACCATATTATGGCATCCTGAGTTGATGTCTGAACTAGTTCCAGCTGAACTGCTATGGTCCAAAGCATTTGGACAATTAACTCATGCCAATTCTCCAATTCTAGTGGCTTTCCCAGTGCTGTCCAAGTCCAATCATTTATGCTCTTAAATGGATTGATGAGGGCAAACGGCCACGCCACGTCAAGCTAGATTTTGCTTTAAGGGAATTTTTTGTTGATCCTCCCAAATCATGGCCCCGCCACCTTTGCCCTAAAACCAGTTTTCCAATTTATAAGATTATTAATAAAATGGCAGTTGAGGCTTTAGCTGCCCCTTCCAAAACCCTACTTCGCCAGAAACTTCATGGGACGATGGAGCCCCTTGTTATGGGTATTCCTATCCCCAATTTTCCTCATGATTTTGAGAAAGATGAGAAGTATAACATTGTGGAGCTTGCTTTCAGTGTGAGCTGCACTTGAATTGATGCGGCGAAAGCTTCTCTTTTTAACCCCAATTATCCCAAAAGCTGCTGGCGCATCAAGTCTTTCACTTGTGTACCAGCTCTCATCGCTTTTGCTGAGCGTCAACTTGCTTAATACTTTGAGGCGATGGATACTGCTGGCCGCATAAACAAAGAAAAGCAACAACTATACCTCCTTATGCCCCATGTCACTGATGCTCCCACCCCAATGCTGTCTGCCATGGTCCAACTGCTAAAGTGGGCACTGGGAAAAAGCTTTCTCACCTTCTGATATGGCTTCCTAGGCTTTTTAACTGAGCTGCCATATTAGGAATTTTTTATTTATAATAATCCCTTTATATAGCTCATTTGTAAATAAAGATGTGTGTCATCTCCCCCTTTTGGGTTGGGCACCACAGGTGCTAAAAAATTGTGGTAGTATAACAACAAGTTGGATACTATGAAGGAAGGAAGAGGGTCCCAGACCTCATTAGCTTCTAGGACCTCTTTTGTGACAATCTTTATCAAGTTAAACATTGCCTCTGATTGCAACTTCATAATGCTGATCCAGCTTCTTCATGGCTTGTTCTGGATGAGTTCTATCAGAGAAAATAACTTTGGCTAATAGTGCAGGCACCCCAGGTTCTCAACCATACAACATGCAGAAAGGCGACATTTTTAAAATCTGGTGATAGCTGATCTGGTAGGCCATGAGAGCACTAGGTAAGAAATGATCCCAGTTTAGTGGATCTGAGCTGACCATCTGTGGAATTTCGGCGATTCTGTATATATCCACTGAAATGTTTTTCGAATGGGGTTATGGCCATTTAACAATTGTAATGGACGATATGATGATTGCCAGTCCCTTGGAACACTTGCAAACAAATAATTCATAATAAAACTGGAGCAATTTCCCCCAAAACACTTCTTTATTTTTAATATAATAAATTGGCGGATCTTCTTCTAGTTCATCCCCTCTTTTTTCATTTCTTTTAAACTTTAAAAAAACCCCTTTTGCAATCCCCTCGTTTTGCTGATATGCCAGCAACCCCAGTCTGTACTGACTCTTTTGATTAGTTTAATCGTTCCGCCATATCCTCATTGGTTTTGGCTTGTTGTTCTTCAATTCTTTATCGCCCTGATTTGAAACAATCCAAGTTAACTTGTGTCAAATATCAACATCACCTTATCGCCCTATTTTGAAGGCAATCCAATATGACCCATTATAAGCCATTGTCACCTTATCCTAAGGAGATCAAATACTTATAGCTCTGAAACTTCCTTGGTGGCTTCTGTCCATTGAACCTTTGGCGAAATTCCTCCAATGATTCGCTGGTCATAATGGTGGCTTGTCGTCCAGTCATATAGAGTCATAACACCATTTTCAATAAAATGCAAACTAGAATTAGTTTGCTCTTTCTTCTGTACCGTTTGTGGAAGTGTTGTAGGGGTATGAGAAGAGTTGCTCATCCTCATAGAAGTAGCTAGAAGCTTTACACCCTTTCGTTAAAATTATTCCCATTGTCAAAAAAGGAGGACCTGGGGACAGCCATGCCTTATGAAGTTATTTTTATAATGGAAGGTGGCAGTGGCCTTAACGTCCTGGGCAGGATGATCAACCGCTTAAAACCATTTGATAAAGTTATCATGCCTACAAGTATATAGCATTTCAACTGGTAAACTGAGGTAGAGGACCCACCACATCTAAACTTATTGTATAAAAAAGTTTTTGTGGAGTAGTGGGTCGGTATTGATATTTACTTTGTAGCTGGATTGTTTCTTAAAGATAATGCAGGAGTCCAGCACTTCTATTATAGAATTCATGATTCCCTCCCAGTGATAATTATCCTTCACCCACTCATAAGCTTTACGCCACTGTGCCCCAGAATAGAATGGACCTCCATGATCACGGGGACTCTCTCAGAAGGGCAAAGTTAGGGCAACCAATTCATCTTTACTCTCTTATACTTCTTCCCGCTTTCCACCTTATGTTGCAGGGTTTCAGGCTAACAATTCCTGATGGGTTCATCTTCGTCCTCCCAGGAGTCAGGGGTCATAAGGAGGTCGTGCAGCCTTTCAGCTTCACTATTGTCCAGGTGAAGGATAGGCAGCCAAGTTACCATCAAATTAATATGGTAAGTTTCCGCCCAGTGCTCAATGGTCATGTCATAGTGTTATAGTTTTAAAGCTCAGCGTGCCCACCGTCCAGTGGTATTTTTCATATTTTGCAACCACTTCATGGAGGCATGGTCAGTGACTACTTTGAAAGAAGTAACATAGAGGAAAGGGCGAAAATACTTTATGGCACGCAAGACAGCCAGGAACTCCTTTTTTAGTAATGCTGTAATTACGTTCTACTTTGGAGATTATCTTGCTGAAGTGAGACTCAGGATGAGCGACTGCATGCTCATCAAATTGAGCCAAGATGGCTCCAACGGCGTAATTGGATGCATCTGTGAACAACATAAAAGCCTGCCATAGTCAGGGTGGTGGAAGATGGAACTTTGTTGCAGCAACTTCAGGGTCTTAAACATGGCCTTTTGTTCAGCACCCCAATGGAATAAAATGTTTTTTAGCCAAGAGTTGTACGATGGGCTCACTGAGCTGAGCAATTTTGGGATAAATTGATGGTAGTACCCCACATGCCCAAAAATACCTGGAGGTCGCGTAGGGTTTTATTGCTGGCATCTTAGATATAGCCTCAACCTTATCCTGTAGGGGTTGGATTTCGTCTTGTAAAATGGTATGCCCAAGGAAAACAGCTTTTTCTGGAAGAAAGAAAAATTTTGATGGCTCAACTCAATGTTAAAAGCCCACAGATGTTGGAACGTTTTTATTTGCGTGAGGTGCATGCTGAAGGTCTTAAAGAATAGTGTGATGTCATTGAGATAGACAAATACACAGCTCAACTTGAGATCCTGAATAATATGTTCCATAACCCGCTGAAAAAGTGGCAGGCGCATTCTATAACCCCTAGGTTAAATGAGTGGGTTGAAATAGGCTCTCACTACAGATAAAAGCACATTTTTCCTGATCCAGGGGAGAAAGATACATCTTCCAGTACCCGCTAGCCTAGCCCATGGCAGAAAAGAATTTGGACTCAGAGAGTTGGGCAAAGCGTTATCAATATGGGGGATCGGGTTTCAGTCCTTATTGGTGAGGTTGTTCAGATTATGGTAGTCCAAAACTACCCAATGACCTCCAATTTTCTATTTTATTAGTATAAGAGGGGACGACCAAGGGCTTTGGGACGGCACCAGCAACTCATTTTCCAGCAACTATTTGAGCCCGTCCACATCTGTATCTCTTCGACTTTTAATTTGTGGTAGGGTTTGGATCAAATGGTATTATCATCCCCGACATAATTAGTGTGTGTCAAACCCTTTATGGCCCATAGTCAGTTTCAGAGGTAGAAAAGATGCTTTAGGCCAAAAATAGGGTTTGGATCTTTCTGAGCTCCATTGGGGTTAGTTCCTCAGAGATATGAATGGTAGGCAAGATACTAAGGATTTATCAGCGGGTAAGCCCAAATCTCACATGGACCCATTGCGATGAACTTGCTTTATTTCCTCAATGGGTATCAACAGGCCTCTTCAGATCACCTGTTGCTTTTTTATGACCAGATCCTTCGGAGTGAATTTCCCCAGCAGGAGATTGATGGGTCGCTGATAGGCTGGTTCAATTATTCCTGGTAATATTCTGGGCTCTAAGGGACTAACCCCTCGATGCTGGTTTGATGCAATAGACATCTACTGGGGATATGTAGGGTAATCTTCGTGTCAACTACCCTTTGTTCACCAGCTTTGATAACTACCTCTTTAGAAGCATAGAAAATGATATCTCTAGTGCATTCACTGATTTGGGCAACATTTTTTTATATCGTCCCCCTGTGGTGCAGTGTAGTGATAATACTAAGGAGGATTACTTCACTGTGGAAGCTTATTCCTTTTTGTTAAGCTCATTATTGGTTAGAATCAGAGGAACCCCGTAGTTAAGCAGGGAGAGTTAGCCCTTCTTCAAGTCAATGACCCTTTTGTACTCAAGCATAAACTTGTACAAATGAGTAGATCATAGGTCTTGTTAGCCAAGTCTTTTGGGGCTGACAAGATGAGCTTCTCAGATCAGATGCGCAAAGATGAGATTCCCCAATAGCTCATGTGTTGGAGGGACCAGCAGAACCAAACTCTTGGGTATAGTCAAAGTCATGGACAAGCTTAATCTTTTTGATGAGTTTGGATGACATAACATTATCGGGTTATCCAGTGTCAAGGATAGCTATGACCCATGCTCCAGTAAAACAACCTCCGCTTTTGTTAAGGCTCCATCCAAGTTTTGGGAAAGAGCTAGGACCTCCTTTAGCCGGTAAGTGGAAGCTAGAACTTTTGGCAGTAACAGGGGTCTTCTCTTGGTTAGATAGCAGGGTGTGCACACTCTGGGTGGATCGTATTAGTGAGGCGATGAGCTGGTTGAAGTCACTAGCATTGTCAATGACCTACAGACCTCTCAGCACTTAATGAAAATAAGCTTGGCGGGGCATCCTAGCCATATTCTTTTTCTCCATGTTCAATCTGTCAGGTACCTCCGCTTTACCTGGGGCTCCTAAGGCATAGTAATTGACATCTTTACAACCCCACTCTGATTCGTAATCAGAGAGATTCTCAATGCACGTTATAGGCTCCATAGGGTGTGTGGTAAGGTCAGGGCTTCCCTTATAACAAGATAGATCCTGGGGTTGTTCCTTTAATGTATCAACCTTTGAGGAGGTTTTGAATATGTAATAACTTTGGCTTGGGCCTTGGAAGGGACAGGCTTGGGTTGCCCATGGCCATGGGTTTTGGGCGAAGTTCAGCTGGAGGAGATGCTGATGGGATAGAGTTAGTGCCTTAGAGGGACGCGACGCTTCAGCCACTTTGGAAGGCTGCTTTGAAGAATAAGAAGAAGGGGAGCAAGGCAAAGAGATAGCTAACTTCGCCGGCTGAGCTTTGAAAGCGGAAGATGAAGGGGAGCGCTGCCCTGTCACTGCTAGTATCCTCTGTATATCCTCATATGGGTTAGGAGCAACTCGTGGCGGAAGCCTCTGGGAGCATAAAAAAAGGGGAAACAGCCATAGAAGAGTCTGGAGGGGTTAGAGGAGATTCTTTCATAAGAACATCTTACCTCTTATTATGTCCATATAGTCAACACCTGCTTAAGACTTTTTGAAATTCCGTATATTTATGAAGGTACGCTTGATGAAAGAGATTTGCATCGCCTTAGAGGGATGAGGCGCTAATACAGACAAAACAGCAGTAATAGTGTCACCAAGCGGGAGCATTTTTGTAAGCAGTATAGGTTGGGCTTTGTTTATAGACCTAACCAACAAAAGTATCAAGTGATTCTCCCTTTAGTAGGCTAAGGCACATAAAGGCCTGTTTTTGCCCTTTTAGACTCTGTTTGGACCCAAATTCTTTGATGAGGGCTTCCCTCACCTCAGCCCAGTTACTGAGGGTGACCATGTGTGAAACCATTATCTTTGCGCCACACGGCCCAAGCAGGGAAGGGAGTGTTGGCTTTTTCTGGTCAGTTGCCCCTTCCATAAATGATCCATAAACGAATAGGAAGGAGGCAGTAATGCCCTCACCTGGGGTTAATCTATAACTGAGAGGGGTTTTTTATAACAGGTCATTGAGATGAGTGCTGCTTGAGCTTTTAAGGCAAGACAAATCATTGGCTACCTGTTTTTCTTTAATACCTATTCTAGTGTCAATTTTGGCAGGGAGGTTGTGAGGGCTAATTTCCCAATCAACCTCCATTTTTATTAAGAGTTTTGTGGTATAAAGGGCCCCTGTAGTGAGCAACACTTGCTGGATTTTAAGCTATTATTGTGCTCGCTGGTGCTTTTTGCACATAAATTCCACAATTTTTCTGCAGGAGAAACTTGTGCTCTCTACTGATAGAATAATTGCATCAAGGAATTTTGCAAACCACTTATCTTATAAATATAAAGCAATAATAAACTAAAAAAATATGAGTTTAAATTAACTTTTATTAGATGAGGTGAGGGGGTCAAAAGCGAACTCTCTCAATATTTTAATGCTTATGTATTTAAACTATATCAAGGTTCGAAGGGAAATCAATGCAAAGTTTGGATTAGTCTAGGAATAGCCAAATCATGGATATTAAGTTTCGGTCTATCAAAGCTCTCAAGGCTCACATTGCTTAGATGGAACAGCCAATGGAAGGTCAGTTGAGGGTCAGATATATCCGTGAGGAAACAATTTTATGTATTTGACCCAATCATTGGACAAGAAAATATTTTTACCTGTTGGGACACCCACCAGGCCTATAAAAGGGGCCAGTCTCCATGTTGGAGTTCAACTAAAGTAGATGTAGGATGCGTGAGACCTATAAATGGCTCCTCTGATCCTGCCAATGATTCAGCACAACCCTATTACTAACTGTAGGCCTATTTGATTGAGGAGTGGGGAAATCATATTTTCCTGATTTGAGGAGATCCACCAAGGATCAGCCAGGGTCTTTTGACTGACATTGCATTTTTCAACCTCCAAATTACTCTTTATACAAATTTAAACTTATAATTGTTTAACAAGGGGTAGCATCAAGGGAGGATTTGCTTAGTGAGGGCAAGTATGATGTTAGAAAAGGTTGTATGGAGCCTAATATGCGCGAAGTAACCCCCTGAGCAGCAAGTCAGCCTCAAAGTTAAGCGAGTCAAGGTCAGCTCGCAGACCTTGGTGCTCACTACAGGGGTGTCACCTTCAGTCCTAGCAATTATTCATGATAGTTCACCTGAGCAAGTTGACTATGATGCAGATATGGATTCATATAATGGAGAAGATTCCTCTGAGCTTTTGGTGCGGGAGGAAGACACACTCTGTACTAGACTCTGTATCTCTGGAATTTGAAGTGCATGATCTATGAAACAATCTTGAATGTGTCAAGGAGACTGCTAGAAGATCCCAATTTGCCTCACTACCTATTTCTGAAAAGGACCATCATCTAATGTCAAATTAGAAGCTACACTTAAAAACTTTTAGGAGAAAATTGTATTTTTTAAAGATGGTGAACCACCACCGCTCTGAACGAATATGTAGAACGCTTGGAACAGCTTGAAAACATGCTCTTTGTGATGAACAATAGTATAGAGGATCTGAAGGCACAGATTCATACTTTACTGGAGCCTACCTCTACTCAACCTATAACTCAACTGGAGGCATCATTGTGTATTGCTTAAAGGAATGTATTACAACAAGTTATAACTTGTACTCAGATGACTATGATGCACGGTGATCCTGTTGAAAGGGATTTCAACTCTAAACTGTACTTCAAAACCATGTATAAACCTAGCGAGGGAACAATTGCGGGTCTCCTCCATATGTACAAAAATAGCATGATTGGCAGAATCAATCGCCAGAAGGTTTACCATGTAAAAGTTGCATGAGCCACGAGGCTCAAAAAATTCTCTGCGCAAACCTGAGACCAGGGTTATCTTTGACTATAGTAAAGAACATATTACTATCCAAGTTTGGTAATGAACAGGATGTCCATAATGTGAAACAAGAGTATCTATTAATGAAGATGGGCAAAAATGAGTCGTTGAAATTACACTTCTCTTTTAACTACATCAAGGCTTAACAGTTATGACCACAGGAACAATGGAACTGCTTGCCACCAAAACCATTTTACTAAGTGCGTTAGAAAGATATGTTAATTTGAAGATGCATATGATTCTGGCGGTTAAGAATGCTACATTACTCAAAGTGCTTAAGAAAGATCTACTCAACATCAAAAGGACGTATAAATCCAATTATAAGGCCATGATACCTAAATAACCACCTTGAACTAATAAGGCCGATTATGTTACCAATGTTAAGGTTAAAAATCCTAAAGAGAAAGTAACAAACCACCTGAACGGCTGCCACGTCAATAGTTTAGTGTCACAAGTGCCTTCAACATTGTCACTTTTATCAATCCTGCCCTTTAGTTACTGCAAAACAAAAGAATCTATCCCTAAAAAGGATACACCCAATATATAAACTGGGTGGTTTACCACAATGAGGGTGAGGATGACTATGAGGATAAAGACTTAACTAGTGCGGGTTACTACGTTTTAGGGGCACCTTGCGCGGTGGCTATGCCGTCTAAATTGATAATTTATGTTGTTGATGGATCTGCATTAAATGACACCTATTTAGAAAAGCAAACAAGCCTAATCAAGAGATTAAATCAGTTCTATAAGGAGAGCAGTTGGTCATATCAACCTTTAAGAATATGGAACTGGATGGAAAAGACACTATCAAGGCAATACAAGCGCGCTTACTTAGACATTTTGATGAATCTGCCACCAAGGTACTAACCAATGAAGTCCTCTTTGGCAAGAGCATAATAAAAGTAGAAGTAATTATCCAGAAAGTGCGCAGTTGCAAAATTGATCATGAGCTCCGTTAGTGTGCCAGGCCAACCAGTTTGAAGACTGGTTGGTCCTTTACTGTTTCACCTTCATAGGCATACCAACCTCCTACAAGTCCGCGTCTAACCCACGAACCAACCACCAACAACTTCATCTTAGCCCCAGGTGTCCTCAGCATAGCCACGGAGAGTTCTTCCCCCATCCTGGGAAGCTCAGGCACTCCTGCACTGCCCCACCCTTATGACCCTTCACCAACCCATCTAGCATGCCCCAGCAAGTTCATCCCCCATCTTGGGCGGCTATGGAACTCCCGCTTTGCACCCCGCAAGGCTGGTGGCCAGTCAGCATCCATCATTGATGACCAGCTGGCCAGGTTCATGCCACTTCCTCATAGGATGGAGACGTGGGGGCTGGCAGCACCGGCCACTCCAGGTGTGATCACCCACGCCTATCAGGGATCTCCTATCCCATCTTAACCCTACTCTAGCTGATTAACTACTAACAAATTTAAATTTGGGTGAAAGAGAGATTTTTGTTTGGAGGGTGACGCAATTCTGATATGACTGAATTATAATCCCTAAGTTGTTATGGCAGAATAGATAGAATACGCTGAGTTTGATATGAGTTACTATTATTCAAGCACCTTGAGATGAGGTGATATTGGGTTATTGGGAAATCGCCTCAAATTAGGCGGATGTGAACTTAATGAATGAAGAGTCTCTGGAAACAATGAGATACGGCGAATTGGATTACTAAACCAACAAATCAGTGTTGTCCAAAGTCTCTGAGATATAGGCGAGTTTTGCACAATTGAGAAAGGAGGTTGTTAATAGTTTTGGGATGAGCGGAACAGCGTGTATCCACTATAATTAATATATTATATAAAAGAATGTTGTGGGAGAGAGTGCTCCATATTTATTAAAAGTTTATTTTGTTGTTTCAAGGACGATGATCATCATATTGTTTATCCTATTGCTTAGTGGGTTGAACCTTGTGAAAAAACCTTTTGGCGTATCTCTAGAAAACCGCCAATTTTATAACAGTGGTGCTCACTAAATGGGGCCGTTAATCAAAAGTTAAATCTCCGGTCACTGTCCATGGCGCATCAGGCTTGCATGGACTGGGAATTTTCACAACATACTACATCAGTTGAATATTCAGAGCTCAAACTTGCTTTAAATGCTGTGCTCAGAAGGCAAGATAAGATATTTTTAGGAAGTCTGTAGTGATAGTTTGTCTCCATTCGATTGTGATGGGAATATTCATGGGTTCCTTAAGTGATTCAAGTTTGCAATGGAAGGAGCCTCTGACCGGTGGAAAGCAAAGCTGTTAATATCCACCTTGGATGTTGGAAGTGCCGAACAGGTCACCTACTATCTTCCTAACAGTTCCATTTCATACTGAGAAGTGAAGTATACTGTGTTGCAGTTGTTTGGGGGTACTGAAAAGATGGTACAATGGAAGGCTGAATTCTTGACCAGCAAATTTCATCATAATGAGACTCTTACCACATTTGCTGATCAACTCACAATGGAAGCCCATGTGTTAATTAGGGCAGGAATTTTATCTTAATCTGACATGTGTATTGTTATGACCTCTACCATGAAGCCATACTGCGAGCTGTAGAACGTCATTACTTCAATGTTGGATGAAGATTTATCCTTGCTTAAAATTTAACTGTTATTGCTCTGTATATCTGCCAACTTCCCTCCACCCAATAAATAGAGGATTCCTTCTGCTACTGTCGCCAGACCATCTTATTTAAGGAAATTTTCTTTCCAGTTTAGAGTCTGGAGAGTTACCCTCAACAGTTGAACTTCCACCCCATAACTGCTTATTCGCACCAGCCTAAATAATGTCCTTGGCCTAATTATGCTGACTATCAACAGTCATTTTATCAGACTTCTTTCCATTCGGTGTAACTTTCTGAGCAAAATTACACAAACTTATAAAACAAATCAAATTCGACCATAGTAGTTTCACTACAATGTCCTCGGATTCTCTGCTGGCTGCTCCAGTGTTGGGCAGTGGCGAAACTCCCCCCGCCATTTTCCATCTGGCAGTAAAACGCGCTAGGACTGGTTCACCCAGTAATTCCAAACCCATGGGTCAATTCATTCCACCTAAGGACCTGGACGCCCACCTTGCTCAAACCTAAGTGGTATCCCGCTGCCCCCTAATGCTCCCCTGGAGCAACATGCGCTACAGCCTAAGGGTCAAATATGGGAAACTATTCCCATACCATGACCAAGCCATTATCAAAATGGCTCAGGTGGTGATGACACCCGCCGGCTTTATCGATTTCCACCCCTACAAGGGGTATTTTGACCTCAGCTTCACCTGTGAAGCTGATGCTGCCACTGGAGCAACTGTGCCCCTGGTATTCCAGGGCACCACTCTCCCCACAACTTGGACTTGGCTCCCAGCGGACACCACTTTGGCGGTCCAGTTTGCTAGTTTGCCCACCCACCTCCCCCCTGCGGTGATCTACCAGGCGCTGATGGATAGTTTGTCAGCCTATGGCTCCAACCCCATCTTACAATTTGTGGTCCCAAATGGGGCCACACGACTTGCTGGGCCTTGGCCATATGCCACAATAAGCCCTGAATTTAATAAAATTGCAGTGGCAATTCCGCCGCACACCATTATTCCCTCAGCGCTTGACCATCCGTTTTGGGCCTGCGTCGAGGGTGGGCAGACAATCTGTCCATCATGTTTCAAGTTAGACTACTTGAAACACAAGTTCCCCTTCTCAATCACTTCAAGCGGGTTGGATGACTCATCTGCTGACCTCCAATCTGCTGCCCACCCTGTACAATTTCTGGAATGGGGCACAATCCTACCTCCTCCACCCCCAAAGCCTGTTTCTGCAGCTGCACCTGCAGCCACCAATCAGCCTCCTCCTCACCCCAATGCTATAAATAATTCCTCCAATCAAGCATTAGATTGGACCCCAGTTTGATCCCATACTTCCTCAAATGAATCGACTTAATATCAACAGTGCGCTGATTCCCCAATCCAATTCAACCAAAACCCATGGGAATTATTGGCTGAAATTGATTAATCAGGTAATTTCATTGAAGAACCATCTCTGCAAATTGAGCGGTTCATTAATTCAGAATGGGATGCCAAATACCCCCCTCAACTCTATACTCATAGCCAAACGTTGAATCATTTCGCAGTGATCACCAGCTTGCAGTTGAAGCAGCTGAAACACCAGATTATCATCCTTTGCATAAAGCTGTCGCTAAATCAGTAGCAATACTCAAAGGAGGAATTCCACCTCCTGTTATTCCCGCAACCTTAACTCCAAAAAGCAAAATAATGGTAAACCAGTATTACAAAAATGCAAATGATGCTATCTAGAACGTGGCAACTATAGCACGGAATCCAAAAGCAAAAATAACCTAAACCAACATTGCCATGTTTGTTAAACTCCCAGACGCCCAAATCAAAGCTGAAAAAGCTTTAACCAAATATCATAGTGCCATTTACCTAGCTGGCAATTTCCATGAAATTCCAATTATTAGAAATATTGAACCACATACCAAAGATGCCCCAACGCCATTACTGATGGCTGTAACACGCACTCTACTATGGGAGGAAAAAGCTGCTTCCAAAGAGGCTGCCTAAGACGAGCCCCCTGACCCTCCCTCCCCTTCCGCCATGGAGGGATAAGCAGATTCCACTACCCACCTGGTTGGTCTGCTTTTGAAGCGTTTCACTCAATCCGCTCATTAGGGCGTTTTGTTGGAACCAAGTAGTTACATTAGTTTTTAGTATATTTTTAGTTTCAGTAATGTCCGTCCACTGTTTGGCTTGCCTCAAATAAATATCACAGTCATTTTATCGCTCTGGTCCTGTTTACATTAAGCTTTCTGTATAACTTTCCACATGTACCAACTTACAATGTTCAAGGACGCAGGCCCAATGGGGTACATTGTTTCAGATGTGGTCACCCTGGGCACCTGTAACGCGATTTCCCCAATTTACAGGTCCATTATGTACAGCAGGATCAATGCAATCAGGGAAAAGTCAGAGCGGAGTAGAGATGGGACTCTCTACCTCTGCCATATCGAATTTAAACGTCCCACTTGATTTGACTGAAGTAAATGCAGCGGGACCCCCCAGTACAATGATACATTCTTATATCATCAGCCAGATGGAATTGTAAATATACTGACATGGGCACAAGCTAAATCCGCAGCAGAATAAGGACTTGAGAAGCAACCAAAGCCATACGCCTGCCAGATGTTAGATCAATTTCTTCAGACAAGCTAGATTCCGCCACTGATGGCCCTTCCCTAATAAGAGTGACTGTTGCCCTTTCCGATAAATGCTACTGTCAAAGATGAACCCCAAAGTTTGTGAGGGGATTACCAGCTTTTTGGAGAAGCGAGATCACTTAAATTTGCATGTAGTAAACAGTCAATATTCCTCTTACACTGGATTTACCTACTGTGACAATGTTCTAGCATAAACCCAGGTTCGCACTATCATAGATATGGGAGCTCCAGTTAACATAGTTTCCACCAAGTTGGCAGCGAAGCTGATATTAAAACCTGATGTGGACTACCATAGGGTGTATGGAATCACTGGAGTGGAAAACAAAGTATCTGAGGGAGCGTACAGTGCACTTTCGGTGCAGTTTGGGTCCATTGTCATTTAGCTTTGGAGATAGTGTTACCAAACAATAATTATGATTTGTAAATTGGAACTTCTCTCATGCGACACTATGGGGCTGTTGTTGATATGGCGGAAGGAACCTTCAAAAATTTATAGGGCAACGGATCCTAATTTACTTTACCACCAGCAGAGTGCCAAAGAATTCAGTGCACATGGGACATATCAAACTTACCTACAGTAATGGGGTAATTCCATTTTGCTACCATTGACCGAAGAGTAAGGCTCATGCCCAAGCCCATCAGATATATGAAATTCAAAGGGCTGCCGCTCAGAGCTGCTGGAGCTATATCCATTCCCTCTGGATTTTAAGTAATAGTAAACACTGAGTTAGAGGTAGGAGTGCCAGCCGGGCTTTATGGGATTATCCTTGGCATTTATCAGCAGTTGCGGTTTGAGCCCCACGTGGCTCCAAGCATTATTCTTCAGGGTCATGGAGAAATTAAAGTGTTGATAGCAAATCTGAAGCACAAACCAATACACATCTGCCAACACCAAACAGTGGCGTTTTTACATCTGTTCACAGTGGAGGAAGTCCTCCAGATTCATGAGTTTGATTCTCTGGATGAATTTGGCTTACCCTCCAAACCACAACTCAGCATAATGATTTTAGTACCGCGAAGAAATTTAATAGAGTTATTAGTGGAACTAAAAAAAGCAGGCAATAGCTTTATTCCAAAAATGTAAAGAGATCTTTGCTTTAGACGACCATGATTTAGGGTGTGCACAAGGAGTTGTCCATTGAGTGGACACTAGGGATCATCCCCCACATCAGATCTCAGCCAATCCACCAGTCAAGGGCAGTGGAAAAGGTAGTAACTGAGGAAGTTGATAAGTTGCTTTAATAAGGGATGCTCAAACCATCAAAGAGTCCATGGGCTTCACTTATTCTTTTGTGAAAGAGAAGGAAGGCAACAACTAGGTAATAAGAGATTACTAAAAGCTCAACAGCTTTACCAAAAAGGGCTCATATAATTTGCCACAAATTGATGATGCCCTGGATTGGTTGGGAGGAGCTTGTTACTTTTCATCGATAGATTTTATATCTGGTTATTGGCAAATTGAGTTGCCCATGGTGGAACAGGAGAAATGCACAGTTATTACGTCCAAGGGTCTTTTCCAACCAACCCATATGCCTCAAGGGCTATTTAACGCCCCAGCTACGTTTCAGCGGGCCATGGACACCATTCTTGGTGGCTTAAAGCTTTCATGTGTTCTTTTGTGCCTTGATGATATTAATGTTTTTTCTCATACATCTTCTGAGAATCTTAATTATTTGAAATAGGTCTTCTGCTGACTCATGGAAGCTAACATCAAAATTAAGCCCATAAATGCCACTTCTTTAAGGACCAACTGGAGTACCTTGGGTTTGTGGTGGATGCGACTGGGCTGAGGCTCCAACCAGACAAAGTAGAGGATATTCAAAAAATGATCTCACTGACCAGCAAATGCGATGTACAGGTATTTTTGGGATGGTCAGTTACTACTGACGCTTCATCCCCAACTTCAGCAGTATTTAGGGTTCATTTTTTGATTTATTATAAAAAGTAGGCCACGTTTGAATGGATAGAACGCCATAAACCCTCTATTAATACACTTCAATCGGTTTTGATCAAGGTGCCAGTGCTATGATACCCAAATTTTGAAAAATAATTTATTGTACAGATAGATACATTCCTTTTCGCTGTAGGGGCAGTTCTGTCCCAAAAAGATAAAAAAGGGGAGGAGCACCCAGTAGCATACTGCAGTCAAAGCCTGAATAGCCACAAACATAATTATACTTTGAGTGAGCGGGAGTGCTTAGCGGTGATCTACGCTTACAAGCAATTCAGAGTATATTTGCATGGTGTAAAGTGCAAAGTTGTAATGGATCATGCCTTGTTACGCTGGTTACAGAACCTAAGGAGCCGGAGGGGCATCTAGCTCTATGGGCCCTTAAACTGCAAGCTTACAATTTTGAGTTTCTTCACTAACTGGGAGCCAAACACCAGAACGCAGAAGGCTTGTTGAGGCTACCAACTATTGCAGTTACGGCAGATCTGAGTGATATTATGTATGACAAGATGCTCAGCGGGAAGTCCAATGATGAGCCGCTACAAGTTGTAAAGGCGTTCAATGATATATGAGCTGATATTTTCAGTGGAATGTGAGTTTTATAAGCAGATTGGTGATTAAATAGTGAACTTTCCACGACCCTCAGCACGGCCTGCATTATCATGAGCGCCTATAGGGTCATCAGACATGATGGTGTGCATAAGACAAAGAATTGTTACAGATTCTGTATTACTGCGAAAGTAATAACTTCTATGTGCTTGATACTATCTCCTCCTCCACCATTGCCAATTGGAAAAGATGTTCCGCCAGAAGACTTCATAAGGGTTAGTAAATCCGGACTTTGCTTGGCATATGGTTTCCCTAGATGTCACTGGCCCCCTGCCACTAAATTCTAACTGGTCCAAGTACATTTTGGTGGCAATTGACCACTTAACCCGGTGGGTTGAAGCAAGGGAAATACAGGTTTTAGGGGTGGTCACAATGACCAAATTCATATAAGAATTCCTTTTCCAATGACATGGCTGCACTCAGTTCCTCCTTACTGATAATGGTACTAACTTCAATTCCCACATTCTCCCAAAGCTTAATGAGCTGATGGCCATCCGATGGGGTTTTACAACCCCATACAACCCTGAGTCTAACGGAATGGTTAAGTGGGTCAATGGGACTTTAGTGAACATATTCTGTATACTAGTAGCAGATCGACCCTCAGATAGGAGCTCCCTTCTGTCAACCACCATCTTCGCCTATTATATTAGTTACTATTCTGCCACAGGGAAAAATTCCTTTCACTACTATATGGACGTTACCCTGCTCTTCCAGCATTGCTCTATGCTTGCATAGAAAATACTAATGGAATGGTTCCTCAACGTTTTTTGACTAGCCTAGCAGACACTTTAATCAAATTGAAAACTGAAGCATACTCATTCAGTTTAGCCAAGAATATTAAGCTCAAGCTGCCAATCAGGTATGCTGTAGCAGGTTAGCCCAGTTCAAGTATGTGGATATGGTTCTATTTCATGATCAACATGGGTTCAGGTGGAAATACAAGTTGGTCCAGTATCTGGATTGGCAAGTTGAAGTTATTGAGAAGACAAGGATGGATATGTATGCTATCAAGAACTCTACAAGCGGTCATATCATCAACTGAGTGGACATGAAGTTCCTCAATAGTATAAGCAATAGGAGCCTTATCATCCAGTCAAGGGGGGTAATGTCAAGATTCTGATATAACCAGATGATATAGTTTAATTCATTTTGGCGGAATGGATAGAATCTGCCAAGTTTGATATGAGTTATTAAATTTGAGATCTTCAAGATGAGGCAATATTGGGTTGATAGGAAATTGTTTTGAATTAGGTGATCGTGAAATTAGCAAAATGAAGAATTGCCAGAATCAATGAGCTATAGGAATTGAATTACTAAGCAAGGAAGCGGTATCATCCAAAGTTGCTGAGATATAAGTGAGATGAGACAATTGAGAAAGGAGGTTGTTAATAGTTTAAAAGTAAGCAGAACAGCACAGATCCGCTGTATTTTAATATAATAAATAAAAGAGTGTTGTGGGAGCGAGTGATCCATATTTATTAAAATCTTTATTCTGTTATTTCAAGGATGATGATCATCATAATGTTTGTCCTATTTCTTAGTGGGCTGAACCCTGTACAAAAACCCTTTGGCTTATCTCTAGAACACTGCCAATTCTATAACAGAGGGAATGAATGACTATTTATACTTAGGCTACTGTGCATCTGAAACCCTCGGTCATCCAGGCTATAACTCTATCTGATCATCAATTTCATTCATTCATACATCATAGCGATTTCCTCCTAATTCGCTCATCTGATAACTAAATATTAAATTAAGTAAATCCATCCTTGACATGTATCACCGGTCAATTGTATATATAGTCATATTTAAATAGAACATCATGCATCCTCAGCATGAGTTGCCGGTGCTCTAAATAAGTTGGCAGAACCATTTTAGATGATTCATAACGGATTCATCAGATTTCCACTGGAACTTAACAACAATCCTTTAATTGGCTTTTTGGAAGCAAATGCAGATTCCACCAACCCTAAACTCGATTAATAATGTAACATTAAATAGTATCAAACTAGGCTATTAGCTGGCAATTACACCTGATTAACTGACACCCCTAGTTCTGATACTATTGGAAGGAATCCATCTGATTTAAATCGTGACATGCGCGTTTTGGCAGTGCTGGATACTGGGACTCCAATTAACATTATCTTCTTCAAACTCATAAAGAAACTCAAGTTTATTCCTGAAATAAACTTCAATGTAAAATACTGCATTTCAGGTCCCAGAATCAATCATGCCTTAAGAACTTAATTCACGTTGCCTTTACATCAGAAGCGTATGGTCCTGACAGCAAATGCAGTAGTATTAACAAAGTCCACTACGATTTACTGATTGGGACACAAATTCTACTGGAGTTTGGTACAAATATTGACTGCACCACTAGCACGGTTAGCACCTTAATTTATCAACTTCCTCTGGTGTTCAAGTACGAGGATGTTAAACCACAAAAACGGCATGCATGATTGGTCAAAATGGAAAAGCACTCTATACCATTTATTTTACCTTGACGGAGAAAGGTGTAAAGCAACTGCCGCCTACCGTGAAATCAGAGGAAGGGCTTTCTCTGAGTGGCAGTGAAACCATAGAGGTTCAACCAGAGGGATTAAAGTAAGTTGACCAAAACAGTATAAAGGTTTGCATCTGAAACCATCTTGGAAGTGTAAAGTTGAGACGGAATCTGAGAGCATGAGCCCAAAGTACTAGTATTCTATGATACCACCTATCATGGAGAGCTAAATCTTGTTTTGGGGAGCATCACTACCTAACCAATCCAAGTTGAAAAGGGACAAGTTATAGCACTGGCCTGACCAACCAGTTGCCAAGTTATTAAGTCCATGCATGCAGTAAAAGGTTTTTTTCTCAGGTTTGGGTATATTATCCCTAAGCAGCAAAAATATTGGGACGAACTTTTGTGTAATTTTAATGAAATTCTCAGCACAGGCCCAATGACTTGGGCCTGTGCAAAGTTGAGATCCATAAGATGGACATCAGTTCTGCTATCCCTTTCAAGTACAGACCATACCGCCGTTCAAAGACAAAGTTGCAGTCTTGTACAAGAGCTAACAAGTTGGCCAAGATAGGTTAATATATCCATCAAAGAGCTCATGGGTATCTACTTTGTTGCTGGTGTTCAAAAAGGTGGGACCCACAGAGTTGTCATGGACTACCGTCGCCTAAACGAGATAACAAGAAGGACTTGTACCTTCTGCCACGTATCAATGATGCTTTGAGAAGCCTGAGTGGCTCATAATACTTTTCAGAAAAAGGCCTGGACAGCTGCTATTGACAAATGGAGCTCTCTTATGAGGACCATGAGAAATGCGCCTTAATCAGCAGTTAAGGGTTGGTTGAACCCACAAGGTTGCTTTAGTGGATCTGTAACGCCCCTGAAACCTTCCAACAATCGATGGATCGCATCTTTAGTGATCTTAAAATATTAAGTGTGTTGATATACTTTCAATGACATCACTATGTTCAGAAACATGTTTTAAGAGCATTTGCAGCACCCCAGTGGTCTTTAATGGCTGCGCACATCCAACCTGAAATTGAAACAAAGTAAGTGTACTTTCTTGAAGAGTATGCTGGAGTTCCTGGGGCACAAGATTAGTCCAGTTGGAATTAAGCCTCAGGGAAAGAAATTGAACACAATCGTGGCAATGGAGCTACCAAAGATTATGAGGGACGTTCAAGTGTTCCTAGGAATGGTGGTGTACTACAGGCAGATTTCCACCATTTTGTGGGCTTGGCGACGCCCCTTACCTATCTGCTGACTAAGAATATGAATTCCAAATAGAGCCTGGAACAGGAGCAGGAATTTGCAGAGTTGAAGGCACGATTGGTAGAAGCACCAAATTTTGGCCTATCTGGACTTCAAGACCGTTTACCTTACACTGATGCCAGTGATGTGGGACTAGGCGCAATATTTCCACAGCTGGATGAAGTTGGGATGTTTCATCTGATTGAGTATTACTCCAAAGTATCAGTAAAGCTGAAAAGAAATACACAGTTACCAAAAATGGGTGTTTGGCCGTGATATGGGCAGCAAACATTTCAGACACTATCTATATATAAATTACACTACAAAGTAGTTATATATCATGTGTCACTCTGCTTAGTAATAAACATAAAGAATCCAGATGGACGCCTTTCCCGTCGAGCTGTCCTCCTTCAAGGGTATAAGTTAAAAATCATACATCTTGCATGAGACAAACACTTCAACGCAGATGCCTTTTTTAGATTACCAGTATTCACCTGAGGCACCAGAGAGCGATTGCCTGTATGACTTAATTGAGCTATTTAAAGATTAGTGGCAGGACCAAACTGAGGAAGTAAAGAGCGTCCTGCACAGATGTTCTAAAGACACCTGTCCTGTTGATGGAAATATGCAAATGAGGATTAAAAAAGTGATACCCTTACATCTGGACCAGTGATCATATTGAGATAGTGATAGAGGTTCACAAGCATGTGAGCCATGGACAATTCCAAAATAGGTTGTTGACATACCTTAAGATGATTTTCTACTGGGAGCGCATGTTTGACGAAGTCACCAATCCTTGAAGTTGTGTGTACCTTATGACAGTTTTCGCCCATCGGATAAGTGATTTGATTTTATGCTGATTACCCCACTTCACTATTCAGAAATGTCTCTATTGATGTGGTGGGATCGTTACCTACTACATCCAGAGGAAATTAAATTTATCTTAATCGCAATTGACACTTTAATAATTGGGTCAAGGCCTCTTAGGTCAAGACATATACCACAAAAACCATTGCCTGTTTCTTGTAAAGCCAAGTGATCATGAGACACGGATGTCATCAAGTTTTAATGTTAAATAATGAAAAGAACTTTATAATAGACGTGGTTCAAACTGATGGGTTTGGCAAGGGGTAAAGAAACAGTTCACTACCCCCTAAAATCAATCTTCCAATGGAAGTGTCAAGAGTGAACTGGACCCTAAGAGGAAACTTGAGGATTATTGCTTTTAATCACAGGTTGAAGTGGGACCTGTTGCTGCCCTATTCGCTGTTGTTTTATCAGTTAATACATCATTGCATGATTGGGATGTCCCCCTTCAAAGCCTGTATGTGTGACATGCCGCACGCCTACCCTCCTGGCAATGATCATTTCAGCTGATTGAAAAACCTTCCACCCAAAATGTTACCAACTGGAGTTAACTGGAGAGTATATAATAATACAGTTAGAGGCTTCAAGGAACTTTAAAGCAAGCCTTATTCCTAACCAACGGGGAAACCAAAGAAGAACTAGGTAACCAAAGTTTATCCTAGGAGACAAGGTTTTGGTTTACCACCTGCAAAGAACAAAACCAGAAAACCTATAGGCCATGTGGAGTGGGCCTGCGACTATCTTGACAAAGAGAGGAGCGTAATACTCCATCTGTTTACTGAAACTAGCAATGTTCTAATAGAGTGTACACCTGTATTTCAGATCATTCCCCAGATCTCATCTTGGAAGAGAAAATGTCGAGATTCTGTTATGACTGGACAATAAGCTATAAATAGCTATTGCGGATTAACTAAAATCCACCAACCATGAATACTAGTTACTATTATATGAGCGCCTTGAGATGAGGCGATATTGGGTCAGAAAGGATAATTATTAGTTCGCCTCCAAATAAGGCAATAAGGCAATGTTGACATTTGACAAATATTGAGTAGATCGCCATAAACTAAGGCAAAAGATAATTTAAGAATAACATACCCTGCCAGAGCCAATGGGAATATGGCAGAACCAAAAGAGCTTAAGCCAAAAGAGTGGTATTGATTGAAGTCTTTGTTATATAAGCAAGATGGGGAGATTGAAGAGGGATGATTGTTAATATGATTGAGAGAGCGGAGTAGAAGGGATCTGCTTATACTAAATAAAGTATTGTAGGAGCTAATTGTTTTGTACTTTTATTTGTATCTTTGGATTGTTTCAAGGACTGGCGATCCTCACATCGTCCATCTATTGTTCAGTGGGTTTGACATGTGCAATCCTTATAGCGTATCACAATGATATTGCCAAAATCATAACAGTGGTTTTTACTACAGGTGGTTCATTGTTCATCACAAAAGTAAAAAAATCTTCAGTTGCCAGCCATGTCACATCAGGCTTGCTTTGACAGAGAAACTTCATGACACACTGTACCAGTTTATATGTAAAACTCAAACTTGCTTCAGACACAGTGCTAAAAAATCAGGATGAGCTCTTTTAGGAGCGGAATGACGTTATGAACCAGCTTGACAGCACATTTTGTAAAATTTAAAATCTTTTACAACAAAATAAGCAACACGCTAAATGCTTGGATGACATTACTGAATATCTGCATTGTGCAGAGTAGAAGTTGGACGGTGCCTCCCAGACACCTCATTGGGAAGTGGATGAGCGCCAAGGGGCTGCTTTGTGAGAATTGTATTATGAAGAAATGACGCTAGCATGAGCTACTACCCCTAGGAGGGCAGCTCTGGATATGGTTATGAACCAGAGAACCAATTCCCCCAAATGATGGCTGTACTGCCTACCAAGATGCCTCGCTACCTCTGAATCAGTGGACAAACCAATTACCACTAAGGCCAACTCATCATCGAGAGACCACTTATGGGTCTTATCCCATTCTTCAGTACATTCCAAAAGGGCGCGGTTATGAGCTTGAGCCGGAGGTCTTTATCAATAAAATTTATTTGAGGTAAGCCAATCAGGGGATGGACATTACTAATACAAAATAACGACTGAAAACATAAACCAAACTCTTTAAATGAGTGGCGAGACACCAAAACAAAAAGGAAAATTAACCTACCAGGTGTAGCAGTTGTGAACCGCTTATCCCACCATGGCGGAGGGGGAGGGGAGGGGGACCAGGCGGATTATCAATTTCTTCTTCATGAATGAAGAGGCGGATCAAAGCTGAGAGCAAAGGGGTTGGAGCATCTGCAGGATGTAGGTTGAGAAAAATAGAAAAGTGGCAATTTCTTTGGTAACAATCTGGGCCTGGATTATAGCCTCCAGGAATTTGGCAATATCATGTTCAGCTTGTATGCATTCATCGGGAAGCCAGGAAAATTTAGTCATATTGGCTCTGGTGATGCGCGTGGTGGGGGAAAATTCTGCCAGTGCAACAACTTGCTTGATAGCAGAGGTGGCAGTTTTCCTTAATCGTTCAATTTCCACTTTTGCAACATCAGGGAAATCAGCAGGGTAACTGGTTAAATAAAGCCCTTCATTAAACTCAGTGACAGATTGTGCCACAGATTCTCAGAGATGGCGGCTATCAGGAGAGGCCACGGTGGCCTCAGCAAGTTGATGGTCACTCAAGAATGGGGTAGCGGTGGGTTTGGGGACATATTTCTTGTGTGGGGATGGAGCATCGAAATCTGAAGGTAGTTATGGTTTCAAATTAATTGGAAAGTCAGGAGGTGGGACAATTTCCCCAGATTCGGTTAATTCATCCAATAAGTCCCAGGTATTTTGGCTGAGCATGATGATTTGGAGGGACATTGTTTTGGTTGGGTAAGTTTTGGGGCGTTAAATTGGTTGGACTGAATATGGGTCCAAACCTGCTCCTGAGAGAGTATATTTGTTAGAAATTAAGCCGGCTTGGGCTTTAGTTGCAAAGGTTTTGTTGATTTTTGAGCGTTCAGCTGGAGGGGATATGGCAGCCAAAATCCCCACTAAAATGCTGTTTGTGCGGCCTCACGTGTGGACTTGGCGGATTATACTTGTTTTTAATTGTAACTACAGTTTTTTGGAATGATCCAACTTATGGCAGTGGGAGCAAATGGTGCAGCTGTTGTCAATACGAGCCCAAAAAAAGTGATCTGGTGCAGATGGGACATGGGCATGTGGTGGGATGTGTTGGGCTATGGTTGGCTGGTGGGGGGTAATGGTGGCCATTGCCCATGGTGCCACTAACCGCTCAGCTCCTCTCGGGACCAGGAAGTGGAGGATGGGGTTTGTACCATATTTCAACCCCATCATCAATTATTCATAGAGTTTTTGAGGGGGAAGGTGTAAAGGAAGGGTTGCAAAGTTTACCACTATTGTGGTGTCACTGGGGAGGTGTGTACGGGTTGTGGTAGTATTTGTTTTCATAAATTAATGGCGTAGTTGCTGCAGTAGTTGCGTCCTCTTCAGTGGGAAAACCAATGTCAAAATAGCCCTTATAAGGGTGGAAGTCGATAAATACCACTGGTGAAAATATGGATGTTGCCAGCTCAATTATTGCTTTGTTGGCATATGGGAAATGAGCCCATATTTGACTCAGAGGCAAACGCGAATATTGGATTGGGGTAGGGCAAGTGGGTGGGGCGGATTGGGTGGACTCACATTAAGTGTAATAAGTCCCTTGGAGGGACAAATCATTCAAATGCATAAGTCAGACTGGATGAGCCAGTTTGCACGCGTTTGCCTGCTGGGCGGAAAATGCTAGCAGGTGGAGCGCTGCTGCCCCATGCTTGGGCAGCAGGTGGTGGATCCGCTGACATAAATGGAAAACTGATACTTTGGAGGTGGCGATGGAAATTAATGGATGTTTTTTTAAATAAATTTGCCCAAAAGTGATGTCAAGCGGAAATAAAAGCTAGGTCTGGATTAATAAGCTGCCTATATTCAATTGCAATGGGAATATCCACAGTTCTTTGAAAAGTTTTATATTTGCAGTGGAATATGCCTAAAATCGGCATAAAGCTAACTTGTTATTATCCACCTTGTATGTTGGGAGTGCCAATCAAGTCACCTACTACCTACTAAGCAGTTCCGTTAAACAACAAGAATTGAAGGATACTGTGCTGCAGCTGTTTGGGGATACCTCAAAAATGTTGCAGCGAAAGGTGGAATTATTAACTATTTGGTTCCAACGTAATGAGACCCTCTCTTCATTTTTTGACCAATTCATGGCAGAAGCCCATGTGCTAATTGGGGCAGAGACTTTTCCAAATCTGATGTGTGCTTTACAATGACCTCTGCAGTGAATCCATACCACGAGCTTTACAACTTGATAGCTCCAATTTTGGATAATGATGTACCCCTGTTCAAGGTTGTCCAGTTTTGCGCCAACATTCCGCTACCTTTCCTCTACCCAATACAGAGCAGAAATATACCGCCGTCATTTCTGGACCCTTTTATTTGGGGGAATTCAACCATCCTGAAAAGCTTCTGATTGGTAACATCTGATCTTATTATAAACATGCGCCTTGCCCTCAGCTGAGTTATCGCCAGCAGTTTGACTTTTGCTACAGTCCTGCTTATGAAAATCGTCAGCATCCCATTTATCAACATGACCCTGGTTAAACCGGTTGTCAACCTTCAATCTATTGGCCCAGCCCTTCTTATGAGAACCAAGGACGTGGACCCTACATGGTTAATTGTTTTGCGTGTGGTTGACCTGGCCAAATTGCACAAAGTTGCCTTAACCGTTGAGTTCACTATGTGCAACAGGATCAATACTACCAGTGGAAAGCTGGAACGTAGTAGAAAATGAGACTCTCTAAATCCGCTATCCAAACCCAGACGTCACACCTGAACCTATTGTAGTGTATCCAGTTGAAGTCCCCCAACATGATGACATATTTTTATACTAGAACTGGTTGGAGGAGTAATTGTTCTGACTTGGGCAAAAGCCAAGGCCATGGTAGATGAAGGACCTCTTGAGCAACTGAAGCTGTACACCTGCCAAATGTTCGACCAAGCCTTCAAATTAGCTGGACCCAGCCTTTGATGCAACCATCCCTGAAAAGTGTAAACTTTATCCTCCCAGTAGATGGTATTACCAAAAAAATACCCTAAAGTTGGTGAGTGGATCATGAGCTTTTTTGAGAAAAAGAGCCCTTAATGTCCACATATTAAACAGTCAAGGTTCTTCTATTCTGAGTGTACATACTGTGACATTTTTGTATCAAAATATTGGGTTAGCGCTATAATAGATATAGGTGCCTTGTCATATATTTTTCATAAGTTGGGGCAAAGTTGATACTAAAACCTGTTGTAGAACATCGCATGGTGTATGGAACCGTTGGAGCAGATAACACGGTCTCTGAGATAGCGTACAGTGCATTACAGTTGCGTTTGGGTTAATTATAGTGGTAGATCTGATGATAATGTTACCAAACAATGATTATGACCTGTTAATTGGAACTGCTCTCATGTGATACTTTGGGGTGTCATTGATATGACTGCAGAGACCTTTGAAATTTGGGTCAGCAAATCCCCATTTACTTTACCACTAACAGAGTGCTGAAGGATCCGGTGCATATAGGATATATCAACCTTGCATACAGTGATGAGGTGCTTCCAGTTTACTAAAATCAACTAAAGTGCAAGACCCAGGCCCTACCCCAACAGATCTATGCATATCAAAGGCTGCCTCTCAGTGCTGCCAGGTCTATATCCATCCTTTCCGGTCATCAAGTAATAGTTAAGACCAAATTGGTGGTAGACTTTCCAGATGGACTCTATGGGGAAATTATTGGACCTTAATAGCAATTGTGGTTTGAGCCCCATATGGCTCCAAGCATTATACTTCTGGGCCATGCTGAGATCAAGTCTATACTAGCAAATCTACAGAATAAACGAATGCAAATCCTCTGGCATCAAGTAGTGGCTTATTTACACATGACCACTGTTGAGGTGGTCCTTCATGTTAATGCATTTGGGTCTCTGGATGAATTTGGTCTACCCATCAAGTAGCAGCCTAGCATAATGCAGTGGTTCCATGAGAGAATTAATAGTGTAATCAGAAGAGCAAAAATATCAAGCAATAGCTTTAATTCAAAAGAACAAGGAGATTTTTGCTGTTAATGTCCACAATTTAGGATGCTCTCAGGGGTGGTATATTGATTGGACACTTGGGATCATCTCCCCATCAGTTCGTGGCTTTTCTCTGAGCTAGGGCATCTTAGGAAGTAGTAACTGAGTAAATTGATAAGCTTTTGGAGCAAGGGATGCTCAAACTGTTGAAGAGTCCATGGGCTTTGCCATCTTAATTGTTAAAAAGAAGGATAGTATCTTCTTGGTAGTAATAAACTACCAGAAGCTCAATTGTATCACCAAGAAGGATTCACATCCCTTGCTGTAGATTGACAATGTTTTGATTGGTTAGGGGGAGCCTTATACTTCTTAGCAATGGATTTGATATTAAGTTACTGGAAGATTGAGCTGCCTATGGTGGAATAGGAGAAATGCGCCATTATCACGTCCAAGGGGCTTTTCCAACTGACATTTATACCAAAAAAGCTGTGTAATGCCCTGGCTACGTTTTAATGGGCCATGGACACCATTCTCGGTGACCTGAAGCTGTCATATATCCTCATGTACCTTGACGATATCAATGTCTTTTCATGAAAATTCTCCAAGCATCTTACTCATCTAGAGGAGGTCTTCCGCCATGTTGCTGAGGCCAACTTCAAGATCAAGCTCCATAAATGCCATTTCTTAAAGGACCAACTGGAGTACCTTGGGCTTGTTGTAATGCGACTGGGCTGAAGCCCCAACCAGCCAAGGTGGAGTCTATCTGCAAGATGACTATGCTAAACAGTAAGCATGATATACAAGTATTTTTAGGGATGGTCAGATACTACCGCCGCTTTATACCCAACTTCAGTGGTATTGGAGGTCCTCTGTTTGAGTTGTTAAAGAAGGATGATGCGTTTGTGTGGACAGAAAGCTGATGATACTCTTTTGATACACTCTGAATGGCACGAAGCAGTGTTCCAGTGCAGCGCTACACAAATTTTGATAAAGAATTTATTGTCCAGACGGATGCATCTCTTTCCGCTGTAGGGGCAGTCCTATCTCAAAAAGATGATGAGATGGATGAGCTTCCAGTGGCATAATGCAGTCAAAGCCTGAATTGCCATGAATGTAGTTATACCGTGACCGAGTGGAAATGCTTAGCAGTGATATATGCGTATAAGCAATTTAGATGTATTGCATGGAGTGAAGTTAAGGTCATAACAGATCATGCTTCGTTAGTTGGCTGCAGAACCTCATGGAACCTGAAGGGCGTCTAGCCCAACGAGCCCTCAAACTGCAGGCTTTTGACTTTGAGATCCTCCACTGACCTGAAGCAAAACACCAGAATGCTGATTGCTTGTTGAGACTGCCAATGATTGCCATCACTGCAATCTGAGTAAAAAAATGCATTATAATATTCTTAGCAAAAAATATGATGATGAAATGCCTCAAGTTGTGAAAGCATTAAAAAAGATGCGAGTGAATAACTTCCAATGGAATGGTGAGTTATTTAAGCAGATTGGCGAATCTACGGTGAACTTCCCATGACCCTCAGCATAGCCTAGTATTATCATTAGTGCACATAAGGCAGTCAAACATGGTGGAATGCTCATGACATTAAAATTGGTACGCCCTTGGTATTTTGAAAGCATCAACTTCGATATTTCAAATTATCTCCTGCTGTCATTAGTGCCAAGTGGAAAAGCTGTTCCGCCAAAAGAATTCATACTGGTTAGTAGAGCCGCACTTTACTTGGCATATGGTTTCTTTTGATGTCGTTAGCCCCCTGATAATAGGAGCTAAATTGGTCCAAATACATTCTGGTGGCGATTGACTACTTGACTAGTTGGGTTGAAGCGCAGGAAATTCATGATTTGGGGACAGTCACAGTGGCCATGTTCATAATGGAATATATTATCCAGTGACATAGCTGCCCTCAGTTCCCTCTTACTGATAATGTAACTAACTTCACTTCCTACATTCTCAAAAGCTAAACAAGCTGATGGCCACCTTTAGGGTTTTGTTTGACCCATACAACCCTGAGTCTAATGTGATGGCTGAGAGAGTTAATGGGCTTTAGTGAACATACTAGGTAAACTGGTAGCAGATTGACCTTCAGATTGGAAATCCCTTCTTTCCACCGCCATCTTTGCTTATAACAACAGCTACCATTCTGCCACGGGGAAGACTCCCTTTCAATTTCTATATGGACTTTGACCTGCTCTTCCTGCATTTCTCTATGCTTGCATAGAAAATACCAATGGGATGGTTCCTCGACGTTTTTTGACTAACCTAGCATACACGTTGATCAAGTTGCAAACATAAATGTACTCCTTCAGCCTTTCTAAAAAGATAAGGAATCAGGCCGCTAATTGAGAACAGCGTAGTGGGCTCTCAGTCAAGGTTGTAGAGTTAGTTCTAATACATGGCCAGCATGGGTTGGTCAGAAGCACAAATAGGCAAGAATCTGAATTAGTACAATTTAAATTCTTGAGAAACAGTTGTTGATGCCTATACTATCAAGGACCCCGCAAGCAGTCATATTATCAACCAAGTGCACACAAAGCACCTTCTAAGGTTATAAACAATAGGAGACTTATCATCCAGTCAAGGAGGGGTAGTGTTGAGATTCTGGTATAACTGAACAATAATCCTTAAATAGCTTCAACAGATTGGCTAGAATCTACCGACCATGATGACTAGTTACAATCATTCAGCGCCTTGAGATGAGACAATATTGGGTAATGAAGAATATTTATTGGTTCACCTAGAAATAAGGCAATAAAGTAATGTTGACATTTAACAAATAATTGATTAGATCGCCTTGAACTAAAGCAATAGAGAATTTAATAATACCATATCCTGCCAGAGCCAATGGTAATATGGCGGAACCAAATAGTCTAAGCCAAATGAGCGGTATCAACTGAAGTTACTGATATATAAGTGAGATGGGACAATTGAAGAGGGAGGATTGTTAATAGGATTGTGAGCGGAGCAGAAAGGATCTGCTTATCTTAAGTAATTAATTATTGTGGTCAGAACTGATTGCTTTGTACTTTTATTAAATCTATAAATTGTTTCAAGGACTGACGATCCTCATATCATTCATCTGTTGTTTGGTGGGTTTGACCTGTGTGACATTTTTGGCGTATCCCAACGATCACCATATCATAACAGAAAGTGCCACATATGAGGCCACGACAGGTGCTAATAGTCATTCTTCAACCAGTGGACTTAGTACAAACAACCCCAAACTGGTAGAGATAAAGGCGACCATCTCACCGTGGATGGGGGTGACTAAGGCCCTTTTATAGATGAGGGAGATCAAAGGAATTTTAGTAGTTTGTAATAATGTCATGAGCAATAATTTTCGATTAGAATAAGATGGCGTCATAAGAATATTTTGTTCTAAGGAGTCAAATGAATTAGTTTATGAAGATTTGGTGCCGCTTAAATTGCCTATGAAAATTGGCCCATTATATACCTTTGAGGGTCTAAAATAATTTACATTCTGCTAAGATGTTACGATAGGTGATATAAATTATGGCAATAAGAGCTTTTGAGGTTCAAAAGTAAATACATAGATTGATTAACTATCCAATTTTGAGAGTCACTCAAAGCCACAATGCGAGGTGCATAATAGGAAAACCATCACTCAAACCTAAAGTTGAGATGTGGATTACCAAAATTAGTAATGAGCCAATATCAACTAAAGGTACAATGATCTTAATCCCAGAAGTGAGGACTAGTACAAAAGCCCCTGATCATCCATGTTCAGAGGTAACCACCACGAAATGGAGCTCATGGCTACAAGAGATATATGTAAAATGGATAAAGTAATGAAAGCAGCAGTCAGAAGACGTCTGACTAAAGGACCTTGGAAAGTTTTCATATCAAAACCACAAAGATTCCAATCATTTCTTAATATCTCACTTAATTTATCTTGAATTTTTCTTGAGGTATAAATTACTTCACGTTTTATCTTAATACAAAGCTTTTCTACAGAATCTCAAGTTTAACCTTTTGTTTGCATTTTAGTTTTATTAGATGTAGCAATTGCCAATACCAGTCTAAGATTAACCAAATGCTCTGTGTCTATTAACCATTCTGAGACCTGTCCTGTTTGGCCAAAGACACTCTCGGTCATAGTTACCTTGGTGCTGATAACGCCAAGGGAGTGGTTTGAAAGATCCACGTTGAATACTGAGGGCCAATGCATGGTGAAAATTTCTAAGAGTGTCAAGAAGTTTGCTGTGGGCGAGTTGGTTTTTAGGATTTTATTAAGCTAGCAGGTGCGTTTTGGTCCTAAACAACAACAATTTGGTGAAAGAAACCACTGATGATAAAAATAAACACTTAAAACACTATAAAAAAGTTGTATTTTATATATATACTAGATGCCGCGGGGGTAAAAAACAAACCCTCTTAATAAGTTGATCCTTATTATTGAAGATGTGAAGGCTCAAAGTTCGGATTTCTTAGTAAAGTCTGAATCAGGGAATATTGTGATTTTACCTATAAGAACTCAAGAAACACACTTCACCATGATGGGCTGGCTGATGGCGGGCAAGTAAGATAAATCCGTGCAGTAAGGATTTGATATATTTTACCCAATCACTAGGCTAAAAAATTTCGCACCATTTTGGACCTCCTTTGAGCCTATAAAAGGGGCCAGTCTCCACAGAGTAGGCTGTACTAAAATAGAAGTGGCCTAGGGAGGAGCCTCTAATGAACTCCCCTGATTTGGCCAATAATTTGATTCAACCCAATCGCCCATATGCATGGTTTTTGGCCAAATATTTTATTGATAAATTATTGTCTCAATTCAAATGGTTCCACCGAGAATTGGCCAGTGTTTTTTGGCTGATTTCGTCCTTATTTTCATCCATATTTCGAACTGATACACTCTTATTACATAATTGAACTTGTAATTGTCTGACATTACCCCCTTCAAATGTGTTAGGGGAAGAGTAAAGGCGCAGGAATCGTTCATGGACATGGCTCACAGTAACTCCAGTAGCCAGGTATTTGATAAAGTACTCATACCCTTACTTATAAGTGACTACAAATGGACTTTCCCAGATGTAACTGAGATTCTCACCTCTTAGAGTATTTCAGTTATTATAATACAGTAACAAGTCGGATACTTGGAAGGAATGAAGAGGGACCTGGAGCTCATTTGTGGCTTGGCCTTCTTTGTTAACCATCTTTGCTAAATTAGTCATGGCATCTGATTGTAATTGGATGGTGTGTTAAGCCAACTTTTTTATGTCTTTCTCAGTGTCAGTCCTGTCAGAGAAAATACTCTTGGCTAATAATGCTGGCACCCAGGTTCTCTCCCCATATAGCACAAGGAAAGGGGACACCTTAAGGATGCAATGATAGCTAATATGGTAATCCATAAGGTCACTAGGGAAGTAAAGTTACCAATGCAGAGGGTCTGAAGTGGCCATTTTGAGGAGTATTGAGACCTGTGTTCCGTTAACTCTTTCTACAGCACCATTTGTGGATAGGTTATATGGGGCTGAGAAGACTTTTGAGCTCCCATGGAGGTGGCAAGGAGCTTCACCACTTGGGAGGTAAATTTTTCCATTTTCAAATAGGAGGACCTGGGTGCACCCATGCCGGGTGAAGATGTACTGGTGTAAGAAGGTGGCCATGGCTTTACAGTCTGAGCGGGGAGAGCAAAAGCTTCAACCCATTTGTTAAAATGATCAATACTGACCAAGATATAGCGATTGCCAACTGTAGTCTGAGGGAGAGAACCTATTACATCCAAACTTAAGGTGTGGAAGGGTTGTTGGGGCGTCGTAGGTTGATATTGAGTCTTGAAGCTAAATTTCTTTTTCATGTCAGGCGTGCATCCTAGATTCCAGCTATGGTTTTCAATATGCCCTCCCAGCAATACCGTTTTTAATCCACTCGTAGAGTTTGCTAATTTGCCATGCCCATTATAGTGTGAGACTCCAAGATGACAGGTACTCGCTCTGATGGCTGGAGTTAAAATAACCAATTTACTCCTACTTTATTATATAACTTTCCGTTCTCCATTTTTGTGTTAAAGGAGCGAATTTATAGTATCTTCTGTACCAGTTCATCTTTATCAGCCCACGCGTTAGGAGTCATTAGGAGGTCATGCAAACTTTCAGCTTCACTATTGTCAAGGTGAAGAACAGGAAGCCGCGTGAACCCATCAACGTTCACATGGCGCGCCCTGATCAATGGTCATATTGTAATGCTGGAGCTTAAGAGCCCAGCGAGCCACTCCCAGTGGGATCTCTCATATTTTGTAACCATTTTAAAGAGGCGTGACTGGTAACCACTTTTATTAAAGTCACATAAGGGAATGGGCGGTAGTATTTTAAAGCATACAGGACAGACAGGCACTCCTTCTCAGTGACGCTGTAGTTGCGTTCCATCTTTGATAGCATTTTGCTAAAGTAAGACACGAGATGAATGGCCCCATGCTCATCCAATTGAGCCAATATTTCTCCAAAAGCGCAATCAGAGGCATCCATGAATAACATAATGGCTTGCTATAGTCAGGGTGGCAGAGTATCAGCCTATTTTCCAATAGCTCAATCAGGGTCTCAAACGCAGCCTTCTGTTAAACACCCCAATGGAATGGGGTGTTCTTAGTCATGAGGCGGACAAGGGGCTCGCTTAGATGGGTGACTTTGGAGATAAATTGATGGTAGTACCCCATCACGCCCAAGAATACCTGGATGTCATATAGGGTTTTAGGTGCTGTCATCTTGGATATGGCTTTGACCTTATCTTGTAGATGTTGAAACCCATCTTGTGAGATGACGTGACCAAGAAAATTTAGCTTCTTCTGGAAAAATTCCACTTGGAGTGGAATTTTTCCGCTTAACATCACTTTCAAGCGATTTTGAAAAAAAAACAAGTCAATTTTCCACCACTACTTCACGCACCAATTTCCCAACTTTTGTGTTTGTATCCACCACCTGCTGCCTCAGTATGTGGCAGCAGTGCTCCACCTGCTAGCGTTTACCGCCCAGCAGGCAAATATGTGTGGACTGTTGTATCCAGCCGCCCAGTTTATCTGGCCACTATGTCCCTCCAAGGGCTTAGCACTCCACCTCAAATGAGCCACCCAACCCACCCCCATCCCTTAGCCCTACCTCAACCCACTATCCGCTTTTGCCTACATGTCAACTACAGACTTCTCTTCCCATATGCCAACAAAGCAATAATTGAGCTGGCAAATGCCTTCAAACTAGCAGCATTTATAGACTCCCGCCCTTACAAGGGCTATTTTTTATAGGCTTCCCCACCGAAGAGGATGTGGGTGCTGCAGCAGCTATGCCCTTAATATACAAAAACACCCCCATTACCACCACCTAAACACGTCTCACAGATGATACCACACTCGTGGTGACCTTTGCAAACCTTTCCTCAAACCTTCCCCCATAAACACTTTATGAGGAGTTAATGTCAGTGTTGGCCACTTATGGCAAAGACCATATCCTCCAATTCATTGTCTCAAATGGTGCTGAGCGCCTTATGGCACCTTGGGCAATGGCCACCATTACCCCCCACCAGCTGAACATGGCCCAGCACACCCACCGCATGCCTACATCACAACTGCACCTGACCATTTCTTTTGGGTTCACATCAACAACGGCCGCACAGCTTGCCTCCTCTGCCATAAATAGGACCATACTAAAAAGGCATGTTGATAAAATAAAATTCTGCATATACAGCCAACCCCATCCAGGAAGCAACACCAACAGCGTTCAAGTGGGTATTTTGGCTGCCCCCACCCCCCAGGTTTTGCGCTTGATGAACCAGCAGCAAAATCTAGCAACCTAGATACAAGCTGACCAATTTCCACCAAAGCCAACTAATTAGGAGCAGGTTGGTTCCATATTCAATCCAAAAATTTCCCTCCCCAAAATTTTCCTAACCACAGCCACATATCTCTGAATTAATCCAAATCAACCAAAATCCATGGGACCTATTGGATGAAGTGACTGAATCATGTTAAAAAGTCCCACCTCCAGCTAACCCAATAATTAGCACCTTTTTATGAATTCAGACTTTGATGCCCCACTCCCGTCCAAACAATATGTCCCCAAACCCAATGCTATCCCATACCAAAGTGACCACCAACTTGCTAAGGCTGTGGTGGCCTCGCCCAAAAAGTACCATCTTCATGAAGCTGTTGCAAAATCCGTCACTATATTTAAAAAAGGGCTGCAACCCCCTTGTTCCCCTTCGATTTTCCTCCTAATGCAAAAGAGAAAATCCAGACCCTATATGACACTGCCACCACTGCTATCAAACGTGTCATTTATCTGGCAAATTTCTTCCCATCTACACATGTCACCAAACCAAATATTTCGAAATTAGCCTAACTTCCTGACGCCCGCATCCAGGATGAACACCATGTTGTCAAACTCATAGAGGCTCTCATCCAAGCCTAAATTGTCAATCTCAACAATTATCAACTTTTCCTTAACCCTCATCTTGCGGATGCCTAACCCCTTTGCTATCAACATTGATCCGCATTTTCATTGCTAATCCTGAGGAAGATGATGATGATCCGCCTGATCCCCTCTCCCCCTCACCATGGTGGGATAAGCAGCTTGTTGATGTGCCACCTTTTAGGTTTTTTCTCATTTCTTTTGCATTTCCCGCTGCTCATTTAGGGCGGTCAGCTCAGGTTTATTTGGTTGGTTTAGTTTTGGAGTTTCTGTTTCAGTATTGTCCATCCCCTGTCCAGCTTGCCTCATTTATTTAAAATAAAAGTACACTTGGAGGGTTTTAGTTTGATGTTATATGCCCACAAGTGTTGAAACACCTCCTTTAGGTGCGTGAGATGCTTGTTGAACATCTCGAAGAAGACTGTGATGTCATCATGGTAGACGATCACACAGATCAGCATAAGGTCCTGGAGATGTTATCCATCAGCCGCTGAAACGTAGCAGGCACGTTACACAACCCCTAAGGTAGCCGAGTGGGTTGGAACAAACCCTCGCTGTAAGTGAGAGCGCACTTCTCCTGATCCTGCGGAGAAAAGTTTATATGCCAGTATCCGCTAACCATGTCCATGGCTGAGAAAAATTTAGACCCTGAAAGTTGGGTCAGAGAGTCATCAATGCAGGGGATAGGGTAACTATTCTTCTTGGTGAGGTTTTTCAGATTATGGTATTCAATAACTACCCAATGACCTCCATTTTCTTCTATTTCAATAGGAAAGGAGATGATCAAGGGCTTTGTGAAGGTACCAGCAACCCAGCGTCCAACAACTGTTTGAGCTCCGTCTGCATTTGTAGCTCCTTGACTTTTGATTTACAGTAGGGCTTGGATTGAATGTTATGAGCATCATTAACGTCAATAGTGTGAGTCCAACCATGCATGTGCCCATAGTCAGTATCAATTTTATAGAAAATATCACTATAGGACTCCAATAAACTATGAACTTTATTAAGCTCTTCAGGGGTTAGATCATTGGAAATATGAACAGCAGGCAAAGTACTTATTGGATGATCGGTGGGTAAGCCCATATCTGCCATAGACCTGAAATTATGGACTTGCTTGATCTTATCAATGGGTATCAGCAGGCCTCTTCCTATAACCCAGTGCTTTTTTAAAACCAAGAGCTTTAAGGTAAGATTCCCCAGTAGGAGATTAATGGGTTCCTGATAGGCTGGTTCCAATACGCCAGACAATACTCTGGGTTCTAAAGTACTAACACCCTCAACGCTGGTTAAATGCAATAAGCAGTTATGGGGAAATTGTAAGTTAATCTTCATGTCAACTACCATTTGTTCAACCACCTTAATTACTACCTCTTCTGAAGCCTAGAAAGGGATACCCTCTAGGGCGTCCACTGATTTGGGAAGCTTTTTCAATCCGCCCCACCGTGGTGTAATGTAGGGATAAGGCGGAAGAAGGATAATCAACTGTGCAAGCATATTTTTTATTATGCTTACCATTGTTTAAAATCAGAGGAGCCTCATAGTTAAGCAGAGAGAGATAGTACTGCTTCAATTTAATAACGCATACATATTCAAGCATAAACTGGGTCATAATGAGTATATCATAGGTATTGTTAGACAAGGTCACCTCTGGGGCATACAAGATGAGCTTCCCAAAACGAATGGGCAGAGAAGCTACGCCTCAATGGTATGTGTATTATTTGGTCCTGCAGTTCCAAATTCTTGGTCGCAGTCAAGATCAGGGGCCAGCTTAATTTTTCTTAATGAGCTTGGTTGACACAACATTCAACAGGGACCCAGTGTATAATATAGTCCTAATCCGCACACCATTAACAAAGACCTCCACTTTAGTTAAGGTTCCACCCAAATTAGGGGTGAGAGCGCGGACCTCTTTTAAATGGAAAGTAAAGGCAAGTCGTTTTGCAGTTTCAGGGTATTTTTCCTGGATAGACTGCAGGGTGTGACCCTCTGGATAGATCATATAAGTGAGGCGATGAGCTTGTCAGAGTCACTAGTATTGTCAATAACCTCAAGACCCCTCAACATTTGTCAAAGATAAGTTTGGCGGGGGATTCTAGCCCAATCCACACTCTTCATGTTCAATCTGTTGGGTACCTCCACTTCACCTGGGGCTCCTAAAATATAATGATTGTCATCTTCACAACCCCCTTCTAATTCGTCATCAGAGGGATTCTCAATGTACGTCAGAGATTCCATATGTGTGTGGTAAGGTCAGGGCTTCCCTTATGAAAAGATAGGTCTGAGGTTATCCTTCACCATAGTAACTTTTGGGGGAGGTGTTGGATTTATGATAACTTTGGCTTGGGCCTTGGAAGGGACATGCTTGGGTTGCCCATGGCCATGGGTTTTGGGAGAAGTTTAGCTGGAGGAGATGCTGATGGGATAGAGGTAGTGCCTTAGAGGGACGCGACACTTCAGACACTTTGGAAGGCTGCTTTGAAGAAGAAGGGGAGCAAGGCAAATAAATAGCCAATTTCACTGGCTGAACTTTGGAAACAGAAGCTGAATGGGAGCGCTGCCCTGTCACTGATAGTACTCTCTGCATATTTACATGGTAAAGGCGCAACTTGTGGTGATAGCTTCATGAGAGCAGAGTTTAGAGGGGAAACAGCCATAGAAGAGGCTTAAGAGGTTATAGAAGATGTTAGTCTCATAGATCCTTGCATTTATCGTGTCCATAGAAGTCACCCACTGCTAGTTACGCCTCCTTGATATACCGTTTATTTTTTAGGAACGCTTAATGTAAGAAATATGCATCTCTAAAGAGAGATGAGGTGCCAATCCATCCAAAACAGCACAATAGCGTCATCGAGTGGGAGCATTTTAGCAAGCAACAGAGCTTAGCTTTACTATAAAAGCGTTAAGAAAATAGTGGATCAATTCACCCTCATGCAAGTTAAGGCACATAAAGGACTGTTTTTGCCGTTGTAACTTCTGTGAGGAGCCAAATTCATCAATAAGCGCTTGCTTAACCTCCGCCCAGGTGCTAAGGTTGACCACGGTGGGAACCATTATCTCTTGAGCCATATGACTAAAGCAGGGAATGATATATTTGTTTTTGGTGGTCAGTCGCTCCTTCCATCACTGATTCATAAACGAACAGGATTGAGGCAATACTGCCCTTACCAGGTGTGAACTTTCTCTGAGTGGAGGTTTTTAGAATATTATGGGAGGGTCCACAAGGGCCTTGTGAAGAGTGCTGCTCAAGCCTTTTGAGTCTAAACAAATCACTGGCTAGTTGTTGCTCTAAAGCAGCTAGACTTGGTTCCAGGATAGTTGTCATATTTAAACAGGAATTTTGGTGGTATACAGGGTCCCCTGTAGTATGCACTACTTGTTAATTTAAAATTTTATTGAGCACGCTGGTGCGTTTTGGGCCTAAACCCTTTAATTTGGGGATTGAAACCATGGATAAAAAAATAAACACTTAGAACACTAGAAAGTTATATTTTTTATATTTTTATTAGATGCCACGGGGGTAAAAAACAAACTCTCAAAATAAGTTGATTCTTAGTATTTGTGATGTTGAGGCTCAAAGTTTGGATTGCTTAGTAAATTCTGAATTAGGAAATATTGAGATTTGACCTTTGGAGCTCGAGATCTCACTTCACTATGATGGGATGGCCAATGGCAGACAGTTAAGATAAATCTGTGTGGTAATTATTTGATATATTACTCAATCAATGGGCTGAAAATATTTTCACCTTGTTGGACTTCCTCTGACCCTATAAAAGGGGTCGGTCTTCATAGTGTAGGCTGTTTTAAAATAGAAGTGGCCTGGGGAGGAGCCTCCAATGAAATCCCCTGATTTGGTCAACAATTTAGTGCAATCCAATCGCCCAAACTCACGGTATTTGACCAAATTTAGAAACTTATTTATTGCCCTAATTCAAAGGGTTCCACCAAGAATTGGCCAGTGTCTTTTGGCCGATTTCATCCTTATTTTTGTCTATATTTTAAACTGATACAATCTTATTACATAATCAAACTTGTAATTGTCTGACAGGGCGTGGACATTTTATATAAGTGATCAATGCTACGAGGGGTAGCATTTAAGGTGGATTTGCTTAGTGAGAGGGTGATGTTAAAGAAGGTTGGTTCCTAATCTATGCGGAGTAGACCCCTGAGCATCTAGTCAGCCTCTAAAATTAAGGAGCTGAGGTCAGTGCGCTGACTCTCCCCTTGTTACATTTACTAACTGTAGATATTCTTCCCCATATGAGTAAGTCTCTTGTTGTTTGGCCTGTCTCATCATGCTGCTTATGCCACCTTTTTTAAGCTGCTGAAGATAATACGCTAGTTCCATCCTTAAGGTAGTGCCTTTCCCAGTTCTGCAGATGGACTACAGTTGCCTCCAGCTATTTCTCTAATATTAAAAGTTAGGCATCAAGAATGGCCATGATGCTGTTTACTCCCACAACTCATCCAGTATCTTGTACTTTCCCTGTGAGGTTGCCAGTTGCTTTGGGCCTGTTTTCTTAAAATGGGGCTTTCAACCATCTACTCGCATTAGCTACCCCTAAGGTGCTATTGCATCCTTTGCTTGGCCCCTCATAGCTATGTCATCCCAGCCCTTCCCATCCCGTGTATCCACATCACGTTCCAAATTTATATGTATCCCCCTGTTTCTCAGAATATTGTAACATACCCTTCCATTTCCCTCCATGTTGTTGTGGTATTCGTGACATTTATATACTCTACCTAGTATTATTTTACCTGAAAGAGTAAAAACCTAACAGCCCAACCTTGTCAGGAGTTTTGGGAAAAAGAGAGATGCTAATTCAAGGCTTTTAGGTACTTCTATCCTTTTTCTTATATGATTTCTCCTTTTCCCAATCTACCTAACGGTTTTCACAAGAAGAAATTAGCTCTTATGCAGTAAGATCCCTCATTTAAACACTTAAAATGGATCATTTTGATCAAGTTAAGTATCCTATACTGTTGCACCCTTTTCTAAATAAAACTCTCACCATTACCAAATCTCAAAATTTCTAATTTTTTATTTTATGTTAATGGCAATACCAATTGGTTAGCTGTAATTTTACTTTTTAAAAAAAACTTCAGGTCCTCTCTGTAGTAAGTTTCTCCATAGATTAACTTTCTGTTTTTTTATTCCCTTTGCCAATCAAACTTTGGGCTAGACAAGTGGAGCGTTTTCAAGTAAGCAAATTCTAAAAATATTACTGAATTTGAATAGGGAGCAGCCAATCAAGGCGTGCAATATCACCATTTCCAACATAAAATATTTTTTCCATTATACAATTATGACCTTCCCTCCCAAGCATGAACCATGAAAAACCTGCAGCCTGAGAAGAGGGTGCAGGGCCCAAGAACAGTGCTGTAAATATTCTAATCCATATTCCCTTATAAGACCAGCGCCTTCACCTGGGAGGGTACTAGCCTATTTTGCTTTCCCCATTCCCTATTTTTTGTTGAAAACATTTCCACATTTTCTAAATTTTCTATTTTGTATTTTCTGAAAAGCATCTTGAGCACAGTTGTGTGACAGACGGAGTCTCTGAACACTGCCACAAAGCAGTTAGGCAAGAGTGCCCATGTAAGTTCCCACAGGCAGGATAATCCTGCTGTGGAAATGTCCCTAATCTGACTATGTGGGAAGCACTTTACTACGAATGTTTGTGCCATAGTCAGGACTATACTGGCACTCAGCAAGAGAGTCTGACCGCCATATATAGTTAATAAAGCTTTAATGGCCTCGTCAAAGTCCAAGCTGTGGTCCATGTGCAGTTTCCCTTAAGGCCTTAATAAAACTGATTATAATTTCAAAAATTTATTTTGGATTTTATTAAGTTTATATAAATATTATAGAAGATGAAACTTCTTTACACAGTTTCATCAGCTCAGATTTATACTGGACTTAGAGAGAAAGGTGGTCTTGTTATCTGCAGAGTCTGCAGGTGTCTTCTTGATGACAGGCACAACCTGAGGATCTAGACCCTCGCTTACCTTATCAAGAACTGTTACAGAACTAGTACTGGGTACCCTCGCGGTTGTGGAAACTTTCCTGCATTTTTTAAGTATCTTTAAATTGTTCTCAAAGCCCAGGCCACTCTCTTCATCTGTATTCTAAATATTTCTAACAGGGGTTTGGCGTCATCTGATTGGCCAGAGCATTATTTATGAGGATTATCCTCATTGCCCTATTTAGTAATATTTTGTTTGGTGGCATCTGTTTGCCAGAGCGCCATTTACAAGATTTTCATCCTTGTCAAACTTTTGGGGACATCAGACTTGGTCACACCTGGTTGGCCAGAAATTCATGTCTGAGGGTCCACTCCCTCATCGCTGCATCTAGTAATATTTAATTTGGCAGCATCTGGTTGTCCAGAGCGCCATTTATAAGGATTTTCATCCTTATTGGTATATTTTAGAATATTGGACTTGGCCACACCTGGTTGGCTGAAAATATGTGTCTGAGGGTCTGCTCCCTCATTGCTGCATTTATTAATATTCAGTTTGGTAGCATCTGGTTGGCCAGAGCGCCATTTCCGAGGCTTTCCTTCCTCATCAGCCTTGCAATTATCATTTAGCTTTGATTTCAAGGCATCTTATTTGTCAAATTTGCCATTTACAAGAGTTGTAGCTATCGTGCCCCTCTCCCATAGCCTAGATCATCGCCCTAGGGAAGATTAGAGCAATGTGGCGGTCAGGCAACACCTTGACTGTTTTAAGTTGAGAAAAATATGACAGGACAATAAGCCTAAATTATTAAGGTTGTATCATTGATTATCAGTTAGTATTGAGGTATTGCATATTATATTTACTGTGATTTGATATGGTTGACGCTAAGAAATTCAACCTCATCTAAAATATGGGGTTTCAGCCAAATCTCCTAATAAGGAGATGAGAATGATAGAAATTGGAGAAGATGAGTAGCTGTGCAGATGGGCTGGAAGAGTGGCAGGAAAGATGAGTGAAAAGGAGAAAGACAAAGGTGGGAAGGAGGCTTTGATTAGTAACTTGTAGTGGATTCTAAGATGTTAATAAAAAAATAATAGTAGTGGACCCTATCAGTTTATAGTAAAGATAGCGTGCTCTGAAGCCTTTGGCATCATTTCTTAATTATTCCATTTTTTGAAGGAATGGCGAGAGGATATTATCTTTCCGTTGCCTCAGTGGGAAAGCCTCCTGTGCAACCATTTGGTAAATCTCAACTGATTCTGCTGGATTTTACAACAGTGGTGCTCACTACAGGGTGCCCACTGATCCAACTAATAAGCCATGTTATCTGAACCATGGCACATCCTGTTATCCTAATGGAAACCCATCCCAGCTATTGAGTCAGCACATTACGCTGACATCAAGATTGCATTATGTACAATATTCCAAAACCAAGATGAGATCATTCATGAGCGAAAATTGGCAATGATATACGTTAAAGAAGTATTCAGATAGCTACATGTGCTCAAGCAGCAGAGTAGACAATTATCAATTTTTCTCAATAAAAACTGTTGACCAGCCCGTGGTGTGGAGTGACAAATAAAGTCTATTTAATACCTCCAGAGTCCCTGCAGGGGAGAGGATGAGTAACCAGAAGATAATAATGAAGGATAGTGGGATTACTCTAGCTACAAAGTGGAGTAAGACGCCTCAGAACTATTCGCCTCATGAGCAGGTAGCATGAGTCAGTTCACATCTAATGGGATCTTGGAGGATGATTAATCCTTGTCAAAAAAGTTCCTACCATTTTTGCCATGTTGCCAGTAGATGAGGTCCAGGCTGCTTCCCACATGGCGGATAAGCCGAGATCTGCTATTCCTACTGTGCCCTCCCCTCACTGAGAAGCAAATTATGGCCCCTGAGCAGTGCCCCAGTTTTCCCCAGAGCTCATAGCTTTGAACGGGATGAAGACGTATGCAATGACAAGTTGTCTTTGTTCAACTAAGATGGAATTAACATGGCTTCTTCAAACAGTTTGAGTTTACAGCCTTAAAAGTGTTGGACTGCTGTAAGGCTAAGTTGTTTATCTATTATCTTGATGAGGAAAGCGCTGACCATGTTAATTGTTATCTGAGGGATAGTTCAATCACCTACCAAGAAGTTAATGATACCGTGCTAAGATTGTTTGTTAGAATATAAAATTGCTCCAATGAAGGCAAATTCTATCAATGGCGTTCAGGTGAAACAAGACCAAGACAGTATTCGCTGATTGGTTTATTTTGGCTGCGCACATCTTGGTGGGAGTTAAAATGATACCTGAGGCTGATGTGGGAATCACAATGACCTTGGTGTTAAAGCCCCACCATAATTTATCTAATGATATGCGCTAGTTCTGCAATAGGATGCTCCCTTCTCAAAATTGTCAATTATTTGCATAAACTAGCAGCAACGTTCAGCTCTCATAACCATGAACAGAAGCCTGCAATGGCCCCTGTGGGGCCTCCCTCCTCGAGCAGTATGAAGTGGTTTTCCTCAATTCCATTTGACAATTCTTTGTGTCCTATAACTATTCACCTTGGCCACATCTGATTTACAATGATGCGGCCATCCTCAAGCCAGGACCTTCTACTGATAATCAGGCATGAGACCTCTCTGGAGCTACCTGCTGTGCTTGTGTACATCTTGGGCATATTTCGTTCCACTGTCCTACTAAGCATTAAGTTCATACCATGCAGTTGGCGCAGTACAAGCAGGTAAAAGACCAAGCGGAGTAGAGACAGGACCTCTACTTCTTCTGGTTTTACTACATCTGTCCCAACTGATCCAGATGATTCACTTCCAACTGTGGCCCTCCAATACAATGAAGGACTATTATATCATCAACTGGCTGACGACGTACACATGGTGAATCACGATCAAGCCAAAGAAACTTGCCTTGGAGGAGGGGCACTAGAAATCCAATGCTTTACACATGTCAAATCCTAGAGAACGCCACCTCTAACGAACCTCAATCTTCATCAGAAGTGTCCTATCTGAAAGGGGTAAACGTAACTATCCCAAAAGATGCAATTATTAAGGAGTACCTCAGGTTTAGGGTATGTATTATGTGTTCAAAGGATGTTGACTTTGCAAAACAACCAAAATTCTACTTATTCTGAATGTACATATTGTGACATTTTTGTTGCAAAAAACAAAGTGCACACGCTCCTGACAGCACCATACTTTTCCTGAAACATAATGAGGTGATGGAGCCCTTGTTGAGGTTATTCCTATCCCTATTTTACCCATGATTTTAAAGCAGATGCAAAATATAAAATTGAGGAGCTCGCTTTTAGTGCTAGCTGCACTTGCATTGATGTAAAGAAAACTCTCTATCTAACCCTGACTAACCCAAAATCTGCCAGCGCATCAAGTCTTTCACTTGCGTGTCAGCTCTCATTACTTTCACTGGGCATCAACTTGCTCAATACGTTGAGGCGATGGATACTGCTGACCTCATAAACGAATAAACCCCACAACTATAACTCCTTATGCCCCATGTCGCTGATGCTCCCACCCTGATGATGTCTGCCATGGTCCACCAGCCAAAGCGGGCGATACAAAAGTTTCCTCAAAGCTTTCTCACCTTCTGATATGGCTTCCTAAGCTGTTAGCTGCGTTTCCATATCAGAATTTTTTATTTCCTATAATCCCTTTGTTTGGCCCATTTGCAAATAAAGATGCGTGGCGGCTCCCCCTTTTGGGTTGAGCACCACTAGTGCTAAAAAAACATACACACGATAATAGACACTGGCGTTCCAGTTAATATAGTATCTATAAGGTTGGTAGCTAAGTTATAGCTTAAACCTGACGTGGAGCACCAGATGGTATTTGAGTCTGTTGGGAGGTCCTGCACTTTTTCGGAAGGGGCTTGCAGTCACTGTCTTTGCAGTTTGAGTTGATTGTAATTTCAGCACTGGCAGTTGTGTTATTTAACAATAACTATGACATGCTGGCAGGAACAGCCTTCATGCACCATTTTGGTGGAGTTATTGATATGCCCAAGGAGACCTTCAAAATTTTGGGCCAGCAGATACTGGTTCATTTTACTTGCAATGTTGTGCCTCAGATCTCAATTGGATGGGACAAATTAATCTCACATACAGTGATGGGGTAATCCCTGCCCGCTATAAGTTATTGAAAACAATCTAGGGTTCTTCCCACCAGATATATGAGTACCAAGAGCTACCACTTTGATCTTCTTCTGCCTTATTGATCCCCTCTGGCCACCAAGTAATAATGGGCACAGAGCTAGCAATTGAGATACCAACTGGGCTTTATGGTGAGATTCTTGGGCCTCGTCAGAGTTTGTGCTTTAAGCCTCATGTGGCCCTGGAATAACCTTACCTGGACAAGGGAAAATCAAAAAGTTACTAGCAAATCTACAAAAAGGACTGCTGAGGATTTGAAAACATCAGGTAGTGGCGTATCTGAATTCGACCCAGGTGGATGAGATCCTCCAGTTCCACGAATTTGGTTCTCTGGAAGAATTCAGTCTTCCTACAATCCCAGTCCAGCGTAATGATGGTGTTTCCTCAAGAAACTTTAACGGGATTATCATAATAGCAGAAGATACATGCAATAGCTTTATCAGAAAAATATAAAGGCATCTTTGCAGCTGATGATTACATTCTATTATGCGCTCATGGTGTCATTAATTGGGTGGACACTGTGGAACACTCTCCCATTTGGACTTGGCCAATGTGCCTTTTGAGGGTTGTGGAAGAGGTAGTTTTATGAAGAAATAAGGAAGTCGCTGGAGCAGGGAATGCTTGATCCGTCTAAGATCCCATGGCTTCTCCTGTATTGGTTATCAAGAAGAAGGAAGGCATAATTTGGGTAGTAATTGACTACCAAAAGTTGAATTTCACCACTAAAAAGAACTCATATCTGCTGTTGCGTATCAATGATGCTCTAGATTAACTGTGTGGTGCTTGCTATTTCTCAGCTATAAAACTCATTTTTGGGTACTGGCAGATCAAGTTGCCTGCAAAATAACGAGAAAAGCATGCTATGAGCAACTTAAAAAGGATTATTTCAGCCATTCATATGCCTCAGGGTCTGTGTTATGACCCAGCTACGTTCCAGAGGGCTATAAATACTATACTAGGTGGTTTCAAACTGACGTGCGTTCTGGTGCATCTTGACACAATTAAAGTGATTTCATGGACATTATTTGAGCACCTTGATCATTTGGAGGAAGTATTCCGCAAGCTCTCCGAGGCCAACATCAAAACCAAGCCCCACAAGTGCCACTTCTTTAAATATCAATTAGAATATCTTGGGAATATGTTATACGCTATTGTACTCAGACCAAAACAGCCAAAGTAGAAGTTATCCAAAAAAAATGTCTCGACTCAGTACCAAGTGGGATATACAAGTGTTTTTAGGAATGGTCAGGTATTACTGACGGTTTATCCCTAACTTCAGCTGCATAGTAGACCCTCTCTTCAATCTCCTATGTATAGACACTTCTTTTGAGTGAACGGAACAGTGTCAGAGTACCTTTTATAAATCCCCCAATGGTGTTTATTAGCACCACGTTGTTGCAATATCTTAAGTTCCAGAGAGGGATTTATTGTCCAAACAGATGCTTCTCTTTCCGCTATTAAAGCAATATTGTCCCAATTAGATGATGAGGGGTGGAGCACCCTGTCACTTAATGCAGTTGGAGTTTGAATCGTCATGAGAAGAATTACACTGTGATGGAATGGTAGTGCTTAGCTGTAATCTACGCATATAAGCAGTTCTGGGTATACCTTCATGGTGTAAAAGCAAGATTGTGACTATACACTTCGTTGTGTTGATTGCAAAATCTTTGAGATCCAGAAGGACATCTGGACTAATGGGCCCTTAAGCTTCCAGCCTAAAACTTTGAGATACTGCATGTACTGGCGCAAATCATCAGAATGCTGAGTGTTTATCTCAGTTGCCAATAATTGCCTTAACAGCAGATTGGGCGATTTGTTGAATGAAAGATGGTCAGTGGCATATATGCAGCTGAATAACCCCAAATTTAATTGGGCACTAGATGGGATGATGGCTGATACAGTTTTGATTGATGGAGAGTTTTATGAGCAAATCAGTGAGGATATGCTAAATTTCCCAAAACCTCCACCAACCAGCCATTATTTTGAGCGCTCATAAGGCAGTAGGCCATAGAGGGCTACATAAAATTCTAGAATTCTTGCGACCTCAATACTATTGGGGGAGTATGCACTTCAATGTACTTGAAGCGATTTTCTGTTGCCACCAATGTCACTTAGAGAAGCTTTTCCGCCAGAAGTCCTCTTATTGTTTGGTGAAGCCCCAGTTTATCATGTCACACAGTGTAATTGACGTTGTGGGACCCTTACCAATGGGCACAAATCGCTCCAAGTATATCCTGGTAGTGATGGATAATTTGGCCAGATGGGTAGAGGCATAAGCAATAAGGGATTTGGGGCGGTCACCGTTGTTAAGTTTATAATGGAGTGCATAATTCAATGGCATGGTTGCCCACAATTCATACTTACCGACAATGAACTAAGTTCACCTTGCACATTTTCCCTAATTTGAACAAACTAATGGCTATCCACTGGGCTCTAACCACCACATACCATCCATAAATTAATGGGATTGTTGAAAGGGGTAACGGAATGCTAGTGAATATACTCAGGAAGTTGGTGGCAGATAGACTGTCATATTGTATTACCCTCCTTTCCACTACCATCTTTGCCTACAACATCAGTTATCATTCTTCAACTGGAAGAGTCATTTTCATCTGCAATATGGAAGGCACCCTACTATTCCTGAATTACTTTACCCCTTCATAGAGGATACTGGCGTAATAGATCCACAGTACTACTTGTTGACTTTGACATCCAAATTAATCAAGCTTTAGACCAAAGCATATTCTAGCCCAGCTAAAAAGATCAAAGATCACAATTCATACAATGTAAGGCGTGGTGGACCTCCACAGTTCGTAATAGGGGAGCGTGTTCTCTTCCGTGACTAGCATAATTTGGATGGCGGAATAAGTTAGCTAGTATCTGGATCAGACCTTTTGAGAAAATAGAGAAGATCATTGTAGATGCCTATACAATCAAGGACTAGAAAGCGGTCAGATTATCAACTGAGTGCACGCTAAGTTCCTTCAGGCTTATAACCAATAAAAATGAATAAGAATAAAAATAAAAATAAATATAAATATAAGTATAAAAGAATAAAATTTTAATAATAAATATATATTTAAGCAAGCAATAAGACTGAGTTTTAATAAAAAAGTGAAGCAAAAATAATATTGATCAGGATGCCTCAGTATCATCCCATCTCCTCTGTTTCTTACAGCGAGATTTGTGATTTGACTGATGGAGCCCTCACTTCTTCTTACACTGCTTTGTAGATGGCTTGGTTTCCTGAGGACCTTCAAGGACTGGTGGGGAAGTGGAAGTTGCACTATCAGAGGGGAGGGTTTTAGTATTAACACAAGTGATGATGCGCCAGCATCAGGTGTAGAGATCATGGCAGATGGACTTTGCAAGGGAGTGGAACTGTGCATCCAGGCTTGGAGCTGGGCCGCTTCTAGGAACAACAGGCCTCTGCTCTCCTCCCCACCCCAGCGCAACTGTGCCATAAGATCACTGAAGGGCGCGTGCAAGGATATAAAATGGCCAACAATTTTGGAAGGAGCTCCTCCCTACTCAAGATATCCATGGCTTCTACCTTGGGCACCCCCTCATAACTCCATTAATTGAAAATCGGGGAAGTGGAATTCTGCCTAAGTCGCGCACATTTGTGATACCATACTTAAGAAAATGTGCTAGGCTTGGGGCCAGTTGTTGTTGAGACTCAGAGTGCATCAGATGAATGGTTGAAGAAGTGGCGTTGAAGACTTATCATCCAGTCAAGGAGGTTTTCAAGATCAACTTTTTTGACCTCTTGTCCCTTTTTAAGTTAACGCCAGGTGATAAGCAGCTTCAGGGTGCTGGATTATAACGTTTCTGCTTCTCTTGGACAAGAAGTCTTTATTTGAGATGTTTTGTCTGAAAAGGTAATTCCTACAAAATATTGGCTAATTTTAACTTATAATTTGCAAAAAGAAAAGAGTTCACCTTATTATATTAGATTGCATAATATTAGAGAAATCAGGCAAGTGTCTCAGTCAATCTTCATGCATAATAAGCTAAGATCTATTTCATGTTTCCTATTTGGGATTCATTCACCTCATAGGTCAGGTTTGAATCCCAATTTTAAGGGCTGAAATTTTGTTAGAGATTATCCTTAATAATGGTTTCAGCTTTTTGGACGGTTTGAGTTCAAATCTCATTGTCCAACTCATTTCAATCTCCGATTTGGGTTCAAATAACCGTTTCTCAGCCATCTGAATCTCTGATTTGGGTAAAAATCCTAGAAACGCCCCCCTCTATATCTTGGCGAAGGGGGGAGGATGGATGGAGAAAATGACTGTGTGCAGGATTTACCACAGTACACTGAAAGACCTCTTCAATTAAGTGTTCATTGTCCACTTATAAACTACTTTGTAGGGCCCCAACCAGTTAGTGCCTAATTTGTTATCATGACCTCTCAGCAAATGGTGGTAGAAAAGGGCTAGATCGCCCAGCTGGAAATGTGCAGAGGTTCATGTTTGTCATTAAACTGACTTATTTCTCTACTAGTGGTAGAAGATAATTTTTAAAAGCTAGAGCCTGGAGTCAGATTATTTCATTGGCAATGCTTTTCATAGTAACTTCTGGGGCATCAGGTAAATCTTGGTCCAACATGGCCTGCACTTTATATGGCACTATAATTTCTTCTGTAAAATTCCTGGAAGGGTGACATCCTAATTGTTTGGTGATAGCTTATTATGTAGGCCAGAATCGCGCTAGGCAAATACTGAGGTCAGTGAAGAGGGTCAGTTATGGCCATTTTCTAGAGGGTGGCTGTTGTGATACCATTCACCCGCTCTACTATTTCATTAGTTGCATGATGGTAAGGAGTGGAAAATACCTGAGAGAATTCCATCAGTTCGGCTAAATGATTCAACAGTGAGGATCAGAAGTTTTGACTTTTATCAGAGAGAAATATGTTAGGGCACCCATGCTGGGCTATAATCCAAATATCTAAGAATGTGGCGGTAGCTTTTGCCAAAGTGGATGGTAGTGAACAAGATATAATCCCCTTGGTTAAATGATTCACGTCTAAGAGGGAGGAACCAATGACCATTAGAGGCTTGAGGGAGAGGTCCCACAACATCAATGCTAATAGTCTGGAAGGTTTTTCAAGGGGAATAACTGGATGTTGAGATTGGAGAATAGGTCTGGCTTGACTTTTTATACCAGGCAGAACTCTAATACATCCTGTAAATATATAAGAATTCTTTCTAAGCAAAATTGATTCTTGAGCCACTGGTAGTTTTCCAATCCCCAGTGGCCAACTTTCCGATGTCCCTCCAATATGACATCAGTTTAATCTGAAGGTCATACATAGGGCAACCATTTTTGGGACACGAGTTTGTACAGTTGGCCATTTTGGACTTTTATAGATTTTCCAATCTTTTTGTCAATTCCTTTTGATGGGTCATGGATTTATTTTTTTTAATTGCAATTGAGTTAGGAGGTCATAGAATCAATCCTCCTCAGGGTCAGTTAAAGTTGATATGGGAAGCCGTGATGGGCAATCTGCAGATTTAAGTATCAGCCCAGGTCAGTTAATAATGGAAAAGTTGGAGTTTTAAAGTTTTAACGTCCATAGGGCTAACCTCCCATTGGGGTCCTTCATTTGCTGTAGTCATCCTAAGGAAGCATGATAAGAGATTATGGTGAAATGTTTCCCATATAAATAAGGTCAGAAATGCTTAATAGCCATTAGTACCACAAAGCATTTATGTTCCATAATGCTATAGTTGCATTTGTCTCTGGTTAGAGTTTTGCTCTAATAGGCAGTAGGATGATTTACTAGTTTTTTGTCATGCTGCAAATGTATGGGTCCAATGACTATATCACTAGATTTAGTAAAGAGGAGAAAAGATTTTCAAGATTAGGATGTACAAGTACTGGAGAGTGGGAGAGAGATATGCATAGCAGGTCAAAGGCCTGATGTTGTTCTTATTTCCAATGGAAGGGTATCCCTCTCTTCAGTAATTATACTAGAGGCTTAGAGGTGTTGGCAAAGTGAGGAATAAAATAGAAATATATATCACTATCCTAAGAAAACTTTTGCATCTCGATGGGTTTTAGGAGGGGACATTTTTAAAAATGGCCAAGAGCTTGTTGCCATTGGGAAAATTCCAACTTTCCCTACTTTATGACCTAAAATTATTTCATTCTAAAACAAGAAGCATTTTGACAGTTTTAGTTTTCATGAGGATTGCCGTACTTCTGGAAAACTTGCCAGAGATGGTCTATGTGTTTGGTAAAAGTTCTTGAAAAAACGAAAATATCATCAAGATAAGTAACACAAAAGACCGTTTTATATCACCTAAAAGTCCGTCCATGGCGCTTTGGAAGGTAGCAGGAGAGTTACATACCCCTGCAGCATTCAAGTGTTCTTAAACAATTCTTCACTAGAAATTAAGGTGCATTTTTCCAAATCCTCCAGCAATAAATCAACTTGCCAGTACAACTGGCGATATCCATAGCTGAAAAATAAATGGAATCTTACATCAAGCGTAAGGAGTCATCTATATGAGGCAATAGATAGCTATCCTTCCTTGTAATTAAATTGAGGCGGTGATAATCCATGTCAACACGATGGCTACCATTATTTTTTGAATTGATAATAGTGGGGAATCCCATGGGCTTTTAGATGGCATGAGAAACCTGGCTTCCAACAGTTGCTGTAGCTCTAGGGCCACTTGAGCTTCCTCAACTTTGGATTTGTAGTATGGTTGGGATTTGAATGGAGGGTGAGCCTCAGTCTCAATTTGGTGAATTACCCCGTACATTTTCCCATAGTCACATGGTCCTGAGAAAAATTATCACAATACTCCTTAAGTAGGACTTTGACGTTCTGGTGTTCATTAGAGGTGAGATTATTCCCAATTCTACTTTCAATCAGAGCTATGGTGGGTAAGGGTTCAAATCCCAAATATTGTAAAGAGCCAAAACAACCCAAATTGGTAATATTCTTAATGTGACATAGTTTTACATAAGCAATAGGGGCATGCCAATGGACTTTTTGGGTTTGGTTTGTTAGATTCCTTAATAAGATAGAGAGATTTTCTATAAGTAGAATCCAAAATCCTTGGGTGTCATGATAGCGGAAATTTAAGTTTTGACCAACCTGCCAGGCAGGATGCTGAAGAACATAAATGACAAGCCAAAATGCCAGAGGCACTGCTGCTTAAGCGACGTTTATTTTAGCTGGAAGAGAATTTGCCAGCAAGTGCCAATGGGTCATAAGTGTGAAAATAAACCCAGTGACAAACCAGGCAATCAGGGCCTCAGAGCCCGTGGGTTTGGGAGTTTGTAAAAATTGAACCAGGTTGGGTGGTTTGAATTTATTCATTGGGAAAAATAATCTTTTTTGAAACGGGATTTCTATTGGATTTATAAATAGGAAATCAATCATCAATTTACTCAGTGTGCTATGACTGTTTAAGTAGACTGTTTTTAGGAAATAGCTTAGTAAAGCTTGATATTGGGACCTTGAGGATTCGCCTAATTTGGTGAACTTTGAGTGGGGGAAAATTAATTTACTTTGAACTGATTTTAAAATTGTTGGTGGCAGGCCAAGTCACTGTCAGTTTGACCTCAGATGTCCAAATTGCAGCTTTACTGCATTTCCAATGGTTAGTGTGACATCATCTCACCCAATGGGCGGTGGGAATCTCCCAAGGCCACCCCACTTAGGGGAAGTTCCAAGAGGTTGGAAATGAGTTTGGGATACCCAACCTGTCAACACCCAGTCACTTTGGCATCAGTTCGGCCAAGTGAGATGCATTGAATGTCAATCTTAATTATTGAGAGGAGGGTTCCAGGCTGGCAGCAACATTTGATGATGGAGGAAAATGTCCATAGGGCTTTGTCCTTGATGATGGCCTATTATGAAGTTGATGGCAACGAGCTCTCAAAACAAAGCAAGATAGCACTAAACCCTCAGTAACAAAGCCTGTTTGGCTTTCACATTCAATGTTTTGGAGACATGTTTTGAATCAATGACAACATTTCCCAATGGCCTAATACCATTGGTTGAGTTTTGTTGAGAATTCAACATGTGATTCTCCATTTATTGAATGTGAAAGCCAAACAGGCTTTGTTACTGAGGGTTTAGTGCTATCTTGCTTTGTTTTGAGAGCTCGTTGCCATCAACTTCATAATAACCTTTATACCCCTGAAAGTGGCGGCTTTCAATTATTTTGGCGCATATTTCCTCAAGATGCAATAATTTCTTGGTGGAGACAATTGTGGGGACAGGTGGTAGTATTTTCAAGGGGAGAGCAGTTACCCATAGCTCATCTACCACATGGGCAAGATCGCCCTGTGAGATTAGAGGTACCGCTGCTCTTTTAAGACCTTTTTCTGTAGTAATGGGAACATAGTCCAATCTAAAAAGAGGGGGCGCTTTCCCAGACTTTTAAGGGGTAGTTAATGCTTCTTTAATTAAAGGGTTTGGGTTTCCGCATAGCTCCAAAAGTTGATTAGGAGGGATGAAAATCTTGATCCCCATATCCACAATCACTTGTGAGCCAGAGGATATAGTGATATGATGGGGGCATATAGAGGGACATCATCTTTGGCGTCCACAGCCTCAGGGGTAACTTAATTTTTTCTCCTAAAACGTGTTATTTGACTTTATAAATGGAGGACTGATATTCCAGGAGGCAGTTCTTTTGGGGCTCCTTACTCTTGACTGATAGTTTAAATAACAATGGGATCCAATAACCTAATATCAAAAGGCAATTTTCTTTATGGTTGATGATGCAGTTGAACCTCCACATCATTTAAACTCCAATAAGCAACTCAGTATTATTTTCTAATGCAATGGCGGGGTCAGTAATTAGAAAGCTTGTTTAATTGGAGAGGTAAGGAGGAATATGCTTATTGCTTTAGTCATCCAATTACCAGCAGTCCAATATTCAGCGTTGTAAATCAAGTCTGGAGCCATTTTATTTTTGGATAAGTTGAGAGGAAATAACGTTAATGGGGAACCAGTGTCAATTATTTCCAAGACTTTAACCTTATGAACAACTACCTCTAGTCAAACCACCAAAGAGCCAAATTTAAAATTAACAGCTAGTAAACTTTTATGAGGATTTGTAGTGAAGAAAGTGGAGGATTTTGCCACGGCCAAGCTTGGGGCTGTTTGATTGTTTTAAAGGTTTTGTCTGAAAGTTCTTATCTTTCAAGAGAGGAATAGACCTCATAAACTTATTTTGGGTAATTGAACTATGTAAAAGTAAGAAAGCTGAAGATCTTTATTTCCTTAGATAGAAAGGGGTACGTTGACTTCTGCAGGCACCGTTACCACAAAGCATTCCAGGGTGCTGGTTTTAGGGTTAGAGCTAATACAAGGGTCCTGAGGCACTTGATTGTCATCAGCATAGTGAGCCTCTTGCCCTATACTGACTGTTCTTTTTCTGAACTAAGTAGAAAGATGCAACAAGTGTCCTCACAATATAGTTGTTTTTCTTGCAATAAGTTCAGGATAAATTGGGGGTAGGCGACTTGGGGGTAAAACCTCTAGTACTTGGGCCCAAAACTTATTGTTATTAAAACGAGGGGGCCTAGTGGGTTTGAGCAGATCAGCCAGAATTATCAAAATGGCTTCTTTTATGTGGGGGAGAAACGTCCAGTTAGACCTCACCGCTTTAAGATAAAGTAAATTGTTATGCATATTTTTAAATGCTGAAAATGATGCAACGATAGCATCATCAGAAGCAAGCTTTTTCTGGAAACCAACGTTTGAACCTCAAGGTAAAATGGTGAAGAAAGTCAGTGAAGATTTCTCACCAATTGTGGCTTATGCTCATAAAAGATTTCTTTTGGTTGTATAGAGTAAAATCGCTCCCAAATTCCCAAAGCAAAGCAGCCTTGGCATCATCCCAAGTTTGAAAATGCATTAGATAAGGGACCATAATGTCTTGAGCTATGCGACTAAGACAGTTGATTCAGTGTCTGAACCTTTGGATGTCAGTATCTTCCTCCATGGCATTTTCAAAACAAAATAGGAAAGATAAGATGTTCCCTTTGCTTGGGATATACTTCTTCTTGAATTACAGCTTGAACGTGCCACTGGGGGGTTAATGGCCAAATGATGTGAATGGAAACTGGGGATGCAGTTTCATCATAAAGAGGAACTGTTGTTGCTAGGTAATACGTGAGGGTGGAGAGCATTCATCTGACTTTGTAAGTCATTGATACATTTAAGTATTGGATCTACCCGCTCATGGGTGGCACAAAGGACCGATTTGGTGGCAATGAGCAGGGTTAACTGCCAAATTTTGCTTTTTAGCTCAGTAGTTGCATCATGAAGTTCAAGTTGACATTTCTCAATGGTGAGAATTCGTTATTCCATTCCATGTATCGCAGCGGGTAATTTTGCCACAAAGTTAAGAATTTTTTGATCCAGAGAAGGATAAAACACCAATGTGATATTATTCATTGTTTTTTATTCTTTATTATATATTTTTACACCATGATTTGGGTGTACCTGGCAGGGAGCACCAGTTTTATTGGGATCAAGGGTACTGACCTCTTGTCCCTTTTTAGTTTAAAGCCAGGTGACCCAAAGCTTTGGGGTGTTGGATTTTACCATTTTATCTTCTATTGGACAAGAAGTCTTTATTCCAGTTGTTTTGTTTGGAAAGTTAATTTCTAAAAAATATTGGTTAATTTTAACTTAGAATCTTCAAAAAGAAGAGAGTTCCCTTTATCAGCTTAGATTGCACAATATAAGGGAAATCAGCAAGTGTCTTGATCAATCTTCATGCATATTAAGACAAGATCTTTTACGTTTCCTATTTATATTCGTTTGCCACATAGATTGGGCTTGAACTCCAATTTTAGGACTAGAATTTTGTTGAGGTTTATCCCCAATGATGGATTCAGCTTTTTGGATGATTTGGGTTTGAATCATGTTGTCCAACTCATCTAAATCTTTAGTTTGGTTCAAATCACATTGCTTAACTCATCCAAAATCTCCACTTTGGGTAGAGATTCTGACAAAGATGGTATTTTTTGAGAAATTTATATGACGAGACAATAATCCTAAAATTAATAAGAGTGGATCATCGGTTATCTGTTAAGATTAAGATAGTGCAATTTATATTTACCATGATTAGATATGGGTCAATGCTAAGCAAGTTGACTTCAGCCAAAATATGGGGGTTCATCTGAAACTCTCAATAATAAGATGAGAATGATGGAGATTGAAGAAGCTGAATAGCTGTGCAGATGGGCAAAAGAGTCACTGGAGAGATGAGTGAAAAGGAGAAAGATGAATAGGGGAAGGAGGTCTTTGATTAGTAACATGTAGTGGATTCTAAGCTGTTTTTTTGGGAAAAATAATGGTATTGGACTCTGTCATTATAATTAAAATAATGTGCTGAAGCCTTTGGCTTCATTTAATATTAATCTCATTTGTTTATAATGGCGATCTTCATATAATATTTCCTTTGCTTCAGTGGGAAAACCTCCTGTGCAACTCTTTAAAAAACACAACTGATTATGCCAGATTTTATAACAAGCATCATAAAATGCATTGAATCCTAGATACTCCTGCTGAAATGGTTAAACCCTGGTTAGATAAAGGGCTTTAGTTATGTTGAATATCATTGATGTGATTCCCAGTTCTCAGATTAAAGTCATTTCTGAGCTTAATTCTGTTATTGGATTTACCCTGAAATAGTTTGCATTATAATTGGCTCTGTGACTTCCCATGTGAACCCATTTTATTAAAAAAATCAACTCCCTCTCATAAATGCATTTTACAATAGTCAACGATCCCCATCTCAAGAGCTGTGTTGAATCTTGAATGGAGTGATTCAATTATAAATATTATTCACCTATCCTAAATAAAGGAATACTTTTGTTAATGAACTTATTGGTAATTTATGTAAAGTCTTTAGCTTAGTCTTACCTATACTAAAGATTTGAGAGCTAACAGAGTAGTAATGCTATACAGTGAAGCTAAAGATTGTACCATCCATATAGCCTGTGCCTGTAGCGTGAAAAAGAAACTCACACTACACAAGTAGTTCTCACTACAGGGGGACTATAGTAGCCAAAGAATAATCTAAAATCTTACTTTGGACCCAACTTAAGAAGGTATAGTTAGTGAGAATAACCAATCCAAAATGATCTGTGTAGAACCTTTAACTCCTAATTAATACCACTGGAGGAGTTGAATTTTTAATATTTCCTTGGATCAATAAATTCAATACTTATACATTCACTGTGGAGCACCCAAGGCAGATTTATCAATTTCCACCTTGGGGATTCTGACTTTTGACCATTAACAAACTAATCTCATGTCCGCCTTATTTTATCATTAAGAAATTAGGACTAACTGATTTAACACTATGAAAATTTTTGTTCTCACAGTTATCTTCAAGTATTACAACAAATTTAATAGTCTATCCCAGATGAGGTAATATCTTGCTTGTTATTTCCAACCCACATTATGAAACTCACATTCAATTATTTTTCATCAAAACACTCTGACTATGGAAGTGTTTAACTAGAAATAGCAAATATGGAAGTGCTGCGGTACCAGAACTGTATTTTGAAGTCAGTTTCCATGGTGTTCGTTAAGCGGTTATTGATAACAATGAAATTAGTGTGCAAATTTTAATGACTGTATGGACTTATTGATCAATTTAAACCTAGAGTGCTGGCCACGTGATATCAAGCTATGGACAACCGCAGTGTCACCAGTGATTTAATTCAAGGAATGACTTAACTTAGAGAAGAAGTTAAATGTAACCATTTCACCTAGGGGCATTACATGGCGGGCTGAGGTGCCCGAGAAACTTGACTGATACACCAAATACAAAATGGCGGTGGCTGCACAGCAAATAAAAAGTAACATCAAGACCACTAACCACCTCCTGAATAAGTTATAACTGATTAAAAAAAGCAAGCATATGCATCAGGATATTTCAAGTTTTAAAGGATGATCTGGGTGCTCCAACAATATAGCGTAGATCTCCTCCAGTCAAATAATGAGTATATCGTCAGGTCTTTGAATTATATAATAAGGATACTGCTCACAAGGATGGTTTGAACAAATTGTGCACTAATGTACATGATATGCAGAGAGATCTCTTTGAATCACAACAATTTAAGCAGCAATACCTTCAGGAACAGAAGAATTTAACCACTTGGTTAACACACTGGCTCCTTCCAATGAGCATGAATGAATTGAGAAGCAGGGCCCAAGTCACTGACCAAAGGGCAGACAAGGTCCCTGAGACCATTTTTCTTGAACATGTGCTACAGGAGCTTCAGATAAACATCCCTTGGAGGACAGTTGCGAGTATGCTTACCCCCAGCAACATTCCCTGACTCCAAGACAAGGTGTATAGGGAGGCAATAGCCTTCCCAATCTCGCTTTTAAAGTTCCCCTCCTGTTTGTATAGTCCAAACATGACCACTGTTAGATTAAATTTATCAATATAAACCTCGGAAGACAGTAATAAAAACAAGTAAAGCTTAATAATGGCTTTATTTGATATATTTAGGCAAGTTGATAGAAAACGGAACTAGAGAACCTACCATTCTCAAGTCCCTTATCTTATAGCTCTATGCTGCAAGCATAAATCAAGCTCATCCTAAATGCTTGACACTATGTCTTCTGAAATATGCTGTAAGCAAACCCCAATTGTTTTAGGCCAGATTAAATTCCATAGTGGCTTAATCACCACACCCATTAATCGTTCCAATTCTGATTTAAATTTACCTTTAAATTAGAAACCATCCACTTCAAAACAATTTGGCTTGACCACAAGCCTGACGAAACATCTAACCGCCGTCCTTCCCCAGTCTCAGTCCCAACCTGGGGTCTAGCCAAGATTAATGCTCTCTCACTCCCTCTATCTTCCACATCAGCTTGTCCTTTCTTATCAAAGATCAGTGCAATTTGATGTTGAGGGAAAGCCTCAATTGCCACTCTTGGTAACAAAGAGTAGATGGTGAGTTTCAGGATGGCAGATACTGGTGCCCTCATCAGATCATGCCTCCTACTCAACCAGAGCTATTTGGATAAGAGTTTTTTAAAGATATGACCACTCAAGGAACAATGAACAATCTAATTGCTCAGTACCAATTTTGCTGTTTGCTTATCTCCTTCTGTGAAAATGCCATCACCCAAACAGAGTAAACCCGTATTAGTAACCCTGGCCCTTATGAAGGTACTGCATTAGTGACATCTAAATTAGAAAACTATATCCAGGACTCCAACGACTTAATCCAGTCAAAAATCCTAAATTTGACCAGCATGGAAATGTAAAATCAAACATGAAAATGTTCAAGATTACTATTCATGTAGCCAATGACATTTTTAAAGCCAGTATTAAAACCGTTTTATATGACCAGAGTCATGATCTGATCATGCCCTTTTTACTTGAGGAAAATTATACTTTTGCGGATATAAAAGAGCAGTTTCATGAGATTTCGGGTATCACAGATGCATGGTCACTCAGAAGGATAGATTCTTGCCCATTCAATTTAAAAAGAACAAAACCTTTAAGCAACTTCTCTGAACGGTTTACTACAATGATCAGGCGCTTCTGAGTGCTAAAGAAATGTTTAACTTTGACGTCAAGATCATACTTCAAAATGCCACCAAGAATTATCTTGAGTTGCATCATTTTTTTAGGAACCCAGCGTGCTAAGAGATGACCTGGCTTTTGGAGTGGGTACACCATAACCCACAGAGGCAGCCAAGGTCCACAATGGACTTCTGGTTTCAAGGACTTAGGGTGGGCGCGTTAGGATGGTGTTGGAAAGGCTCCAACCCATGTAATTGTTGCCGCTTTATTGCTTAATTTAATAAAATTACTAACAGCCAAGTTTTTTAATACTATAATTAAGTTAGATAAAGGGAATCTTTAATAAAAAGAAAAACTTAACTCCCTACCATTAGCAGGGTGCTGGGTCTTATGTTGGGATGGGGGAGAGCTACTAAGCTGAACCATAGTAGTATGGTTCAATTTCCAATTTCAAATCTTAATTTTACATTTTTTAGCACTAACTAACAGTTCAATAGTATCAGTCAACTTCCAAGCTATTATTGGGTCATTTTCACAATATTGTGGAGGTCTAAATTTACTCTTATGATTTCAGACTGGAGTGACGAGTTAGAAACCTACTTTTCCCTCTTTTCCTTGACTATTTTCTGATAATTGGACTTATTAGGTATGTTTTTGTTAGGCAAGTTTGTTTCTTGATGAACAAACGTTGTGGGCAGGAGATTGGGGCCATGGTTTGGTGTTTCATAATCTTCTTGTAATCTTAAAAATTAGTTGGATTTCCTTAAATAAACACCTGATGATTTTGATACTTGAGTGAATTTTAGTTGGGGAGTAGATGGAGAAAAGGTGTAGGAAAGCAAGGAGGAGCAGCGGCTTCCCATCTCTCATCTAGGGTATGCCCTAGGTCAGAGATCTGGGTTAGAGGAAGGGCCTTGGAATTTGAACCTTTTCTGGTTTTAAAGGAGTTTACACCCCTGTCCAGCTTGATGGCTTGCCCCTGAGACCTTACACATTAACTACTACAGCGGCATGAAGAATTTAGTTACGCCAATCATGATTGAATACCTGAAGTGGTTTAAAGTTACATTCAAACTGCCCAGCTTAAAAACTAAAAGCCAACTTACCCCCATGAGCTAGTGAAAATAACAAAATGACCTTGTAGAGCTTCCCCCTTATTAAGGAAATTTTTGAGGTCACTACAACATTGATGAGATAGATTTTTGTATCTGTTAAGCTAAAAGGCATTATGCAGACTACTGCACAAAGCAATGCCCTGTGGTAACCTGGTGACCTTTTAAGAATATGAAAGCCAGGGAAAAAGGCCTTGGTATTAAAAGGAGATTCTCTACTGCTGGTCATCATTTAGTCTTGTCCCAGAGACTTGAGGAAGATTTAAGTTATCCACATATTTAAGAGCCTGATAATAACGTCCTCACGGTGATGGCCATCACCAGAAGCCAGAGAGCAGCCAAGGAACAAGAGGGGCAGAAATTGTCTATATAACCTCATGCCACCTAAATTGCTGAGCACACATAATTTAAAGATACTTAGAAGTCTCAATCTTTATATCATCTAAAGGGAGTTAAAGTCGCATGCCAAACAAGACCTTGAACACTCACTTCCACAATGTAGGAGAACTGATTAAAACTATAATTTATCAAGTTGATACTCCTTCTATCATAAAATAAACAAGGTAATTGCTATTTTACAATTGTACTTATAGTGATATTCATGTAAGCAAGTTTAGGTTTGATATATCGCTGACAGCGGTGTCCTTGAGAATGTGGTATCCAGTCACTTTGCAAAAAATTAAATCTAGCTCCAAATGTAGTCCACCATAATTGATATGGAACGGCTGACCTATGTTTATACACGTGAGGAGGCGCATAGCGCTTTACCAATGAGGTTCTGTTCCTTGCAGGTTAGTGCCTCTGGTATTGTGTCTCCAAATAATAATCACAATTTTTACTTGATAAAAACTTACTTAAATTTTATGGCAATCTTAAACTTAAGGAAAACACTTTTACAATCCTGATTCTATTATTAAACTTTCACTACTCAATGGATAATCATACTTCCCTAACTCTTAGGAATAACTTCACCAATTTGATTTATACCACTGGAGTAGTTACCATCTGTTATTAACAAATGAGCCACTGAAGTTCCCCTCCACCTGTCACATTTCCAGAAAACAAAAACATCCTCCCTAAATAGTTTAAGGACTGTGTTTTTACAGAAGAGAACATAATATGGTTTCAAAATGAACTTGGAGTTACCGTAAGGATTATCAAAAGTTTCTCCCTTTGGCAACATTTGAGGGCTGAATCTCTCGCCACTCCTGAGGTAATCTTGTATGGTCACCAAGAGATCTGTGCACCACTTACCAATCTAAGCGCCTATCAAGTTTTTTGTCAATAGAGGGTAAAAAAATTGCATTCATACACTCATACTCCACTGTAAGAAATTTTGGGATACATGAGTTTGGGAATCTGTCTGACTTTGACTTACCCAAGCCACCCTTACAGAATTGCGTTGACGTTTCATGTAAAGAAATTGAAGTACTAATTGAGGATCAGAAAAATAAAGCGATGGCCCTCATAAAACATATGCCCGATTATTTGCAAAAGACAACTATGATCTTGGATGCGCTGTGGGAATTTAGAAACACGTTGATATTCTGGATGCAAGACCCATTTAGTCGCAGCAATGCAAATCATGGCCAGTGATAAAAAGATGCAGAAAGAATTGGAGAAGTTTATACATCAAGGGATAGTTGTCCTTTGCATATCCCATGGGCTGCCCAGTACTCATAGTTAAGACGTAAAATGTCTCTAATAAAGTCATATTTGATTACTGATGACTGATTAATATACCTAAAAGGATTATTATCCTTTACCTCAAATAGATGACGCCTTGGATATACTAGGAGGAGCCAAATATTTTACAGCTCTTGAACTCATCAGCAGACACTTACAGATTGACCTGACTTCTGAAAACCAAGAAAAGGTAGAGATTAGTACCTCTATTAAGCATTGTTCAAACCAACTCATAAGCCTAAGGATTTTGCAGCGCTCTAGCCACCTTCCATGGAGAATAAACACTATCATGTGAGATTTGATGATGAACTACATTTTGATTTTAGATTGACAATATAAATGTGTCCTCAAAAACGTTCATCCAACATTTAGCATAATTGGAAGAGGTCTTTTAGAGCCAGCTTAAGATAAGAGCAAAATCAATACTAGCAAGTGCCAGTTTCTTAAGTCCTAAATGGATTATTTTGGTCACATAGTCAACAATCATGGAATATGGCCACAGCCTTAAAAGCTTGATGCCATTATCTGAATGAGAGAACCTGAAAATAAGTGAGATCAAGTATTTTATGGGATGGTTTGGTACTACTGCCAATTAATACTGGTTTTTGTACAGCTTGCTGAGCCTCTATTACACCTGCTAATGAATAATCACCTTTCAATGGTCTCAAGGATACATGGACTTTATCAATCAGCTATGGATGGCTTGGAATGAAGCCCTCATTCTGAACTATACTAACTTTGACCAGACTTTCATATTTCAGTCTTACACATTCTCAAAGCTAAGGAGCTGTACTCTCTCCAATAGGAGTTTATGGAGAAGAATGTCCAGCAGGCTTCTTCAGTCAAATATTAGACAAACATGAACGCATTTACACCCTAACCAAGCGAAGATTCTTAGCCATCTTGCATGCCTGTAAAAAGATCTTGGGTCTATATAATTGAAACGTAAGTTCAAGATTTACCATACTTCTTTGTAATGATTATATACTCTTAAGGAACCCAAAGGTCGCTTAGCATGTTAGGCCTATAAATTATGAGCCTGGAACTAAGAGATAGTATATTGCTTGGGAAACCCATCATAATGGTGATGGACTTTTTCAACTGCCTGTTGTTACCACTCTATACCTCTTTATTAATAAATTAAATAAAAAATTAAAGATTAGAAGTATGACAACAAAAAAGAGCTATTTGCCATGAATTGGATTAACTAATAAATGACATCAATTTTTAGGACAAACTAATGTACAAACCTTTGGGGAATGTCTGAAGACTATATTCTCACCTTTAGCTCATCTGAAGACAATCTTGAATGCTCACAAAGTAGTGGGACATGGAAGTCTACTTAAGGCCTTGAAGCTAATTTTACAAGGGGTAACTGAATACCTAAAATCTGATATTCAATGTGTATCAATAAAATGCCATGAATGTCAAGCGCATCATCCCAACAAGCCTACAACTACCTACAAGCTGGTTAAGCCTAATTGGTCCAGGCATACAGTTTCTATAGAAACGATAGGCCCTTCCCAACTAGCATTCTCAACTTTAAATAATCATAGTAGCTATTGACCTTCTTACTAAGTGGATTAAAGTTCAAGCCCTTAGAGATTTGAGAGCACGTCAACTATGAATTTTATAAGAGAACATATATACATTGGAAAGGATGTTACAAGTCATCCTCATGGGCAATGCCACAAATTTCTCATTTCAAGTCGTTCTAAAACTGAATGAGCTTTAAGGAATTCATAAGTTTCTTACCATCCCTTACCATCCTGAGACTAAAGGGATGGTGGATCATGCCAACCGTACCTTAGTATAGGCTTACTAAAAGCTTGCCAACCATTCTCCATCTTTATAAACATATACTTAATGCAACTAATTTTGCTTACAATGTCAGTTACCACATCAATACAAAATACTCACCTTTCCAGCTTTTGTATAGTTGACAACCTGCATTACCACCCTTGTTACCTTCAGTCATTACTAATGCAGACAAAATTTGACCACCTGTGTACTCTGTTTAGATGGTGAAATCCCTAATCAAGATCCCAACTGAAGCCTACAGGGCAGCTCTAATCAGTAAAATTAACCATAAAAAGTGGGATGATGTGTATAGGTTTGCTGTGGTAAGCTCTACAGTTGCCAATCAAGTTTCTTACTGCAATACTTACATATCTGGTTAGATGCATAATTTTGCCACTCTTGGAAAGGGCCTTGCCTTGTACTTTACAGGGTTGCAGCCAAAGCGTACACTATTCAGATATGTTCAATAGGTAAAAGTGGTGCAAGAGCTTAAGATTCCAACTGCACAGGTAGATGCACCAAAAACTCAAAGTATTGAAAGAAGGCTATAATTTGACCAAAAATTCACAAAAAGAGAGACAAAATTTAGTAATAAGGGTTTATTATTTAGGTAAATCAGCGAGCAAATTGTATTATCAAGTACTGCCAAAGGCTCATGAGACTTGCTTCATTAATTCTCCTAGTAAGCTAATACCTCTTGACTTCAAGAAAAGCTTCCCCTCTCATTTGCAACCCTCTTCAGATATTATCATTCTACCAGCATTATCATTGGTGCTTCTCTAGTTACCAAGAAGCCCTCCAAAATTAATAGACTAATTTTATTACATCTGTATTGGGGGAATTGGCCAAAAGTTAGAGGTAGATTATTTTTCTTGAACAGCTTAATCCACCAAACTTGGTCAAACTATGGATGGATGGCCTAGATAAATAATAACGATCCTATTGCTGATATTTTACATTGGCATGTGACAATAAGGAGTAATTCCTCTGTATAGAATGTGACTTTTTTAGAAGTATTAAGGCCACAGCGTTGGAAGCCAAAAGAGTGAATAGCAAGAGATTGTGCTGATGGGGTTTAAGGATCTGCCAAGTAGTATAATAATACTTTAGGCTAACGCTTATAAAATAAGGAGCATTGGGGCATACAACTATTACGCTCAAATCTGCTATCTAATTTTTAGGTGTAATATTAATTAAGTATATAATTATATGATATCCATAAGGTTGGCCAAACCCAATTATAACAATGAGATAATGTTAATCATTTATTTAACTGAGGCAAGCTGACCAGGTGACAAGCAATACCAAAAAGAACATAGGGAAAGGGGAAGGAAAAATGGAATTGAATTAGTCACCCTAGAGTAGATGAGCTACCCCTGTTGCCAGCCAGTACCGCCAGGTGTGGGGGGTGTTGAGTACTCTGCTCCAAGGGGTTTCCCCAGTTATGGAGAAGGTGTGGAGGAAGGGGTCCGTGTGTATAAACCATACTGGAAGCTATGATTCTACAAGCCTTTGCTGCCTCAGCTTCATGTATCCATAAATCCAGGCTAGAAGTGTTCCAGTAGGTGAACGTGGAATCAACTGATTGTCCCATGGATGGTTGGTATGGTACCCCTGAATGCATCTAAAACAATAGTGTGGATTGTCCACATTGTGATGTTTACTATTAGGGAGCGGAGGTTGGTGGTATTGGGGACTTGATCTGGAGTGCAAGGAGGCTCCCAGAGATGGAAAATTCCTGATTATTCTGGATCCTAAGCAGGCGTTCAACTTCCCACCATATGGCTCTTGATGGGGGGGCATGCTTTGAGGTGGTGGTGTAGGGTGCCATTCCCTCCACACATTGTGCACTCTGCATGGAGAGAATTGGCGTGATCTACAGTCCTATATGTTCTTCTAAGGCAGCGCCAAGTGTTAGCTCTTACCCTTGGCTGGAGGAGCGGATGGTGTGTCAGCCTCCATATTGCCTTCTGCTTTGTGAGGTCATATGGGATGTCTAGAGCATCCAGGTAGTCTATTCTTGCTATGTCTGGGGTCCTATTGTGAATGTCCCTCTGGTGGTTGTCCTCTGGGTTCTTTAACATAAAGTGAAATCTGGGTCTGCACCTTCCCTGACTAGTGCCTGTAAGATTGATGGTCCACCCCATGTTTCAAATGGTGCGGAGGAGTTGTTTGAAGTGTGGGGGAGTTCTGTGAGGGCCCTTTGCAGTGGGGTGGTTTGCGAGATATGTGAGCAGGCTGGATAGATTGTGTGGGTTGGATTGTCTTAGCGCCTGTGCAAAGCTGGCCCTCGCTGCTCTGGACCAGTGTTGTTGCAGGAGGTCTGGGGAAAAGACTTCCTTTATCCAGGGGCCCAGTATTCGGTTGGCGTGGACCTCAAAGTCCATTATACCCATGCCTCCACTGGAGCGTGAGGCCAAAGAGTGTTTCCACCCATACAGGTGGCCAATTCCCAGGCCACAGCCTTGTATGAGTGCACAGATTGAGGACATGAAGGTGGATGAGAAGGATATTGCGTGTGTGGGGAACTACAGCATTAGGAGGATGATTGAGTTGGCAACTGTTACTTTCCCTGTTAGTCCTGGGGATCTTCCCTTAAGGGAGGATACTCAGTTGGTCATCCACTGTAGTAGGTTGTTCTCCATTGTCTTGTTGGCGTACCCCTCTGTCTCCAGCCATACCCCAAGGTGGCGGACAGGGTTGGTTGAAGGAGGTGATGAAAAGGATAGGATGAGTGGGTAGATTCTTTGTGGGGGCTGTGAGGTTTGGGTGTTGTAGCCCAGTTGTTACTGTACTTGCCTAGAAGGATTATTTTCATTTTCCTTTTGTTGATCAATGCGTTTCTCACAATGAAGTATTCCTCTAGTGTGCGTTCCAGTTGGTGGGCATCAATATTGTTAGCTATACCAGTTATGCAGTCATCCGCAAAGGCTAGTATCTTGACTGGTGACTCGACTTGTGCAGTTATGCCCATGAGGCGCAAGTCAGCAATGCAAAGGAGTGGATCAAAGCTAAAGTTGTACAGCAGCGGGCTGAGGGGGTCCCCTTTTTTGAGCCCTCTATGTGTGGTGTGATCTTGTTAGAAAGCTAGGGCCGCATACTGCCATAGATGCTGATTCCGTAAGGAGCATCGCCCAGTTTATGAATCTGGGTGGGAGTTTGAAGGCGCTCTAGCATTTCTTCAGGTATGTCCAGCTAATGCGGTCATATGCCTTCTCCTGGTCTAGGAATATCAGGGCTCCTAATGCTTTGGATTGTCATATGTTGGCAACTTAGTGTATATTGGTCCAGATTGAACGCCCTTGTATGAACCCAAATTGATTGGGTGACAGGATATTGGAGTCTATTGCGCCTAATATGGATGGTAAAATTTTTGGGAGTAGCTTTGTATCTGTGTTAGAGAGTGCATTTGGGCTCCAGTTAGCCAAGTATAATTTGTCACCCTTCTTGTACAGAGTTATAACATAGGAGTCCTAGCTGCCAGGTAGGAGACGTGTCTCTAGCAGGCACTGGTTCATTGTTGCCAAGAGGAGGGGGCGATTTGTTTGAAGTATTTCTTATAAAATTCATAGAGTATCCCATCAGGTCCTGGGCAATTCCTACAAGGTGCACCAAAGACTTTGTCCCAGAGTTCCTCCTTTGTTAATACATTTAGGAGGTTGTAGTCTGGCGGTGTGCTTTGTATTCCTGCAGTTTGTATTAATTTTTTGACTTTTTGGGGGTCCATTGGGGGGTCACAATATAGTTTGGTGTAATAGCGGTGTACTTCCACCTTAACCTTCGTTGGGTCAGTTGCCATGGTGCCATCAACTTTGAGGACCTGTGTGCATGCTGGCTGGTTGCCGCGAGAGTGGAATTGGCAAAAAAAGTACATTGGGCAGGTTTTTCTTATTTTATGAACTTACCTATTTTCAATACCTTGATTCTGTGCTGATTTCTGAAATTGTGGGCATTTAGGTGGGCTGATATTTCCGCCCATTTGTTTCCCCAATTGGGGCTGTATCCAGACTTTGGGATGTTGATCTAAAGGTGTTCCAGCTCCGCCAAGGTGCGCCTAATTGTGGCTGTGTCAGCGGTGTACTTACGCGAGGCAATATGCAATTTTTATATATTTGAATTTGATTTTGAAATTTTCTCAAGTTTCAATGGGATCCAATATGAGTGGGGATGTGAATTCTGGGTTCATGTCCTTGTGTTTGACCCAGTTAGACAGCTTGAGCACATTTATGTTTTTGGGTGTAGCTTCCTCCAGGTTGATGCCTGTGTGGGAGTTTGGTTTAGTGAGAGCTGCACCAATAGAGTTGGTGATCAGAAAAATTGATTTTTTTGTTGCAAATTTGGAAAAGTTCTAGCGGTGTATTTTTGGTGCAAGGATGAAGTTGATGCAGCTCATTGGGGTGAGCGTTCCCTCAGGTATGTTGGGATGGGTCATGTTGGGAAGGATTGGTGACCCAGGGGGGAGGGTGTCATGTAGACCTAGGGATGCCTTCAATTGCATGAAGCTCTTTGTGCCCTGGTGGGTATCCTCTGGTACTAGGCCATCAGTCCATGTTGGAGTTGTCCCAGAAGTTGAAGTCTCCCAGTAGAATGGTATCAGGTGGGAGGGCGAGTGTTGGGATGGTTTTGAAAAATTGTTTCCTCTCAGCTGCAGTGCATGGTGTATAGATGCTTGCTATCAAAATTGTGTCCTCTTGGTTTACAACTGTTGCAACCAGAATTTGGTTGTGCAGATATGAGGAGGAAAAGTAAATTTTTATTTTTTGTTATTTTTTATGACCACCCCACAGTGTGTCATCCATACTGATATGGATTATGAGATCCTGGCTGACCAGGATTTTTCTTCCCCCTGTGGACAGTGGTTTCTTGGATGGCCAAGATATCAACAGGGGGTTTTCACAGGATGTCCAGCTATAGGCTTGGGATGTATGAGCCCTGACTCCAATGATGTTTAACATCCCTATTGTTACTGAGGTGCCCACGTCACCTCAGGAGCAGTTGGGAGGGCCACCTGACCCACACCCAATGCCCTTGTTAATGGTCCTGCTTTGTATCATAGGACCAGTATATTCTGTGGCATTGTCTGATTCCATAACTTGTGTCAATTTCTCACAGAAGTTGCAGTTTTTTGAATTTACGGCATGTTCTTCCACTTGTGACCCTTGGTGGATTGGTGCGGTGCACTGATTTGTTTCTGTGGTTTTGTGGTGCAATTTGGATAAGTGGGTCCCGCTTTTCCGCCCATAGTGGAGCCAAATTGTTCTGCTTATTTTGCATAATTGATGTCATTTGATAATTCAGTCACATTGTTGAAAAACTTCATTTTGGGCGTACTGCTCTGATTAGGTGACTCAGGTAATTTCCTCCATGCCCTCATCATCTTGGGTAGCCTGTTCTGATTGGTTGTCTCAGCTGATTTCCTCAATGTCTTCCTGAATTTTTCAGGAGTAGATGGCAGATGCCACAAGTGCTGCCGCCTTGGCCGCTTTCCACTTTCAGGCCTTTTGCAGCATTTTGTGTGCTTTGGGCGTTACTGGGTCTATGATGAGGTAGTGCCCATCCTCTCCCCATTGGAATGCATGGTTGGCATATATCATTTTTCCAAATTCTGCATCAGTTTCATCCATGGAATCATTGCAGAATTCTGGGGCCATGATTCCCTCCTTCACTGGGCATGCATGTTCCTTGTTCCCTAGTGTGGTGCAGTGGTTTCAGATTGGCGGTGCACATTCTGGTGTGACTCAGAACAGTTCTGACACCTTCCCATCTGGGAGGTAAAGTTGTGCTATGTGAGGTATTCTTGTGAGATCCTTGGCCACCTTGAGGATCAGGTGGATTATGGCGATTGCCTTTCCTGTGCACAGGTTTGGCATCAATTGGAATCTTTATAATTCTAATTGTTTAATATCTCCATAGTGTTTAAGTCTGACTCAGAGCTCCTCCTCGATTTGCTTATGGGGGAGGTTAGTGGGGAGTGAGTTGAAGGAGATGAACAAAGTGCTCACTTTGTTCCATCTGGTGTGCACAGTGCACACAATTTGTTTTCCCTCAGGGAGGGCAGCTTAAACGCATACTTTTGCAGCGGCGTCTGCATCTTCTTTGGTCTCAAAGCCCAAATTGACCAGCCACATGGAACAGTTTCCATGTTCATGTACACCACATAGGGGAAGAGGGAGGCCTGTGCCTCGCATAGTATCTCCCATAGAGTCAGTGACTCAACCCCTAGGTAGAGTCAGAGTCTGTGCTCTACCTTCAAAAGGGGTTGTCTGTACTGGAGGCCCATGTTCTGGTTGTGTTTCATGGTAAACTCCACAAACTTGGGAGGTGGTTCAGTTTGTGGTTTCTTGGTGGCATTGGTTCCCAGTCCCCCAACAGGGCGCTTTTTGCCCTTCAGTGCACCTTTTTGCCATTGCCTGTTATGGCTTTCACCCAGTTCAACTAAATTTGTTGTAAACGCCCATTTTTCCTGTGTGATTATCAAAAAAATCCATTTAAATCAAATTGTAGTAACTAATGATATTGTTATGGGAAAGAAAAGCTTTTTTATTGAGGTTTTTATCTTTAATAATGTTTATCATGTTCATGCAAAATAAACTATAACCTTTTCATGATCTGGATGACTTCCCCATCAAAGATTGAGCAATAAATCAAATCTACAGAGGGAAGTGGTGGATAATTGCTGGCTTGATTTTTGGTTTGCAAATAAAAGTTGTAATATGCGCTTAATTCTATTATTAAATTTTACCCTAGTATGGGTTGATCTGTAATCAACCCCATTACTTTCCATTAACCTTTTATTGACATTATACCTATATTTCATAATTAGGCACTTTTCTTTCCATTTGATAACACTTCCAAGTAAATTCTAATAAAAAGTAAAAAAGTTTATTTTATCCACCAATGTCTGGCCCTGTCCACTTCCCACTTGATGTCCTTGGATCTGCCGCATGCTGCCCCAGTGTGGAGCAGTGGTGTCCACCCTCTAGCTTTTTCTGCTCTGTGGGGAAACATGTGCAAAATGGGCTCTAATATCCTGCCAAACTCCTCCGGCCAATTTATTCCCCCTTCAGGACTTAGCACTCCTCCTAGCGCGCATCCACCCATCTCATCTCCACCCTCTCACCCTTCCTCAGTCCAACATTTGCTTTTGCCTCCACATCAACTATGGGTAGTAATTCCTATATGCTGATAAAGCAATTGTTGAGCTTATCACCGCTGCCTTCATGCTGGCTGGTTTTATAGATTTCCACCCTTTTAGGGGCTACTTTGATATAAGCTTTCAGATGGAGGAGGACACTGCAGCAGCTTCAACTCCACTTAGTTACAAAAACACTCCTATCTATACTACCCATATTCGCCTCTCTTCTGACACCACACTGGTGGTGTCATTTTCATCCCTCCCTTCTCATCTTCTACCCCAACTTTTGTATGATCAGCTGATGGAGGGGCTTATGGTTTATGGCACTCAGCCCAATATCATCTTTGCTGTTTCCTCTGGGGCAGAGCGCCTTGCCACCCCTCATGCAACTGCCATCATAATCCCACACCACCCTACCTTAGCCCACCAGATCCCCCCATTCTCATATCTCAGCAGCACCTGAGCATTTCTTTTGGGCTCATGTTGATAATGGTTACCAAATTTTCCCCTTTGCTTTGGGCTCAATCATTCAAAAAATCCTGACCCTGAGCCACTTCCGCTGATGTGGCTTTGGAGCCCTATTCAGTGTGTTCCAAATGGGGAAGTTTGCTGCCCCTCCCACTCAACAATCCTGTTTGATGGGTCAGGGTAGGATGTTGGCCCCCACCAATGCAAATACCCACATTAGCCCACCAAATTCTACACCCATCAATCAGAGTCAGGCTTGGACTACCCTTCATACCCAAGCAGCCCATTTGACTCCTATTCATCCAAATTCATCTGCTATACTAGTAAACCAAATTTCATGGAACTTATTGGCTGAGTTTGATGAATCATGCAAGGTTATCATAAGTGAGGAATCCAGTCAACCTCTCAGCCAATTTGATTGTGGTTGGGCAAAATTTTCATTTCTGATTTTGATGATACCCCATCCCCCAAACATTTCCTCCTAAACCCAATGCTGCCCCCTACCAAAGTGATCACTAGCTCACCTTTGCAGCGGTGGCCTCCCCATATTGCCCAAACCTACACAAAGCAGTGGCTCAAGCAGTGTCTCAATACCAACTAGAGCTGCCCACACTCTATTTCCCCCTTGATTTCCCTAAATCAGCCTTCAGCAATATTTCAAAATTGTTTGATCATGCTGAAGCCACTGTTATGCATGACACTAAACTAGCATAATTTACCCATCCATTAGAATCACCTGCCATAGTATCTCCAGTTCTGCCCAGCTCCCTGATGCCTGCATTCAAGATGGGCATCACTTAGCAAAACTGTTGAAGCTGTTTACTGCATTGCTCTCAATGAACAGGAGGAGAAATTCTACACTTCCATCCACCCACACTATGCTGATGCCCCTACGCCCTGGTTATCCATCTTAGTCCATTTCTTCAATCATAATGACATTTTCAGGGCGGATATGTCTTCAGAAAACCCGCCTGACCCCCCCTCACCCTCTGCCATCATGAGATAGCGGTTTCTGCACCCCACCTTGTTGAAAGTTTTGATTTGTCTTCTCATTCGATCTTTCAATCAGGTTCTTTTGTTTTGTTTTGATTTTCAGTACTGCTCATCCCCCGGTTGGCATACTCAAATAAATCTTAAAATTTAAATTTTAAATTTTAAATTTTTATCTAACTATACTTCATAATTACATTTATAATAATTGATCCTCATTACAAGAGCTCTGCTTAATCCTGAATGAAGTGATTTGTTATAGATACTATAATCTATCTATAGAAAAGATTGCCTTTACTGTTTTAATCACTGCTTATCCACATAAATATTTAATGTGTCTAACCTAAACTAAAGTTTTGAGAGCTTACTGCATAGTCATGTTATATATGGTGAAGCTAAGGGTTGGGCGGGCCATCTATAACCTGTTTATAGCATAAAGAAGGAACTCACACTACATATGCCATCTTAGTTCTTGTTGCTTAGTTGTTCAGGTGGTTCTAAAGGAGCTGTGAGCTAGCTAAAAAAGTAAACTTGGGCTTTTCTGGTCCTAACTGTTAGAGCTATAGAAGCATCCTGTTTGATCCATCTATTCCATCTAGAAAGATTTAAATATAATTGTACTTTTTTGTGAAGGAATAAAGTTTAAGGTTTATTGAGATTATGGTAACCAATTGGAGTCTCTGGTACCCAGAACAAACCCACAGTGTATGCCAAGTAATTTTTAAAGGGTCATGGTAGGAGAAAGTTAGGTTCTCTTCTATACATAGAAATGGGTGAACAACTAAGCTTTAGGGGTAAAAAATTACAGTAAATATAATCTGGTTGTTTTGTTCCTCTTAACTACCTAATCTAAATATACACAGTGCATTCAAAAAGTTCTGGGACTAACATTTTAAAGACACAACTTTACAAATAAATAAACTTTTATTTATTATAATTTAACATACAACCTTTCCCTCTCTATACATATTTATATTTCTAAAATAATTGTTAAAAGGTATGCACATAGTTCCTATTTTATATAACCATATTTAAACCAGCTGTCACATTCTTCTGAATTGTCTCTACTTTATCAAAAGGATGAACCTTCAGTGCCACCTTCAGATTAGAGAACATAAAGAAGTCAGACAGAGCCAAATCTGGTGAATAGGGTGGATAATTATAATCTGAAGGTGGTACTGAAGGTCCATCTAGTACTAAAAAAAAGGTGGCACTGAAGGTTCATCCTTTTGATAAAGTAGAGACAATTCAGAAGAATGTGACAGCTGGTTTAAATATGGTTATATAAAATAGGAACTATGTGCATACCTTTTAACAATTGTTTTAGAAATATAAATATGTATAGAGAGGGAAAGGTTGTATATTAAATTATGATAAATGAAAGTTTATTTATTTGTAAAGTTGTGTCTTTAAAACGTTAATCCCAGAACTTTCTGAATGCACTGTGTATATCCTATGGCTGAGGGTTTATTCAAAATACAGGTAAGTATGAGATCATAGCGGGATGAGCTTAAAATCATTATAGTTCTAGCTATCATTTTGTATAATTTGACCAATAAAATCAGCTAAATTTGATAAACTGAATTATTTTAAATGGCGAACAGTAAATTTATTATAGACTAGCTGTACCTGGCCACGCGTTGCTGTGGCTCAGTCTGGTTAAATGGAAAAGAAAGAAAAGAGAAAGCATAAGTTTCTAATAGCAAAATTTACTTGGTGTTGCTCAGGTTTATTTATAAGCTCACACTGACATAACCTATAGGCTGTGCCAGCGCTAATCTCGAGCCACTTGGACTAACAGCTTCGCTGTTGCTCTCGTGGCTGGTGAGCTGATCCTAACTTTACTTAATCTACTTAAACCTCGAACCTGATTTCTATTTATTTTCGGGTGAGCAAAATTGGTAAATTATTCGATAATATTCGCCAATTCTCAACCACTTGCCCAAATAGATTGAATCTATCAAACTCGATTAGTTTCAGGCGAGCAATTTGGTGAATTATGAGATAATATTTTCCAATTCTCACTCGCTTGCCCAAATAGATTGAACCTGTCAGACTCTAAGATTTCAGATGTCAGTCAGTACGTCAGTCACTCAGCGAATGTGCTTTAAGTAGATACTGGTAGATAATAGCCATCAATAAGTTCAAAAACTAATAAACCTATCGAATATTCCAATCTCCAACCACTTAACTTAAATTAATTAAGGCTGGCAAATTAACTAAACCATCAATCACTTACCTGAAACTATTGAGCCCATCGAATCAACCAAAAAATGAACCACCACTCAGCAAAAACCAATTATTGAACTTACAAAATAGCCAAAAACTACCAACTATATATCAAAGCCTATGAAATGAATTAAATGGTTATAAAAATATTCAGCCAAATTGCTGTATAATTACCATTAGAAACATACGTTTTGGATTTCATATAGAACTATTATAAAAATTTAAGTGTGCTTTTATTTTATATTTTATTCGAGGTGGGCTGACCTGGGGACGATACTGCACCGATTAATGGGAAATCGAAAGAATGGAAAGGAGGATAAAATCCTGAAACCCTCCATGCGCGGCGTATGATAAGCCAGGAACTCCATGGACCGCCTTTGCTATTCGCTATCTCGGTTCAGGGCATTGGTGCGCAATGCCACACAGTCATAATTGTCCCCCACCCAATAGTCCCTGTACCGGAATCGAACTCGGGGAGGCAGCGGTAGAGGTTCCATTCTACCACTGAAGTACCTCCCCTTAAGTGTGATTTTATAAAAAAGTATATTATTATTCCCAAATGTTATAAAGTAATGCGCAAAGTTTGGTGATTTTTGGTTATTTGCTAATGAGAACGCATCTTATATAAATGAAAAAACAAAATGACTTTTGTAAAGAAAAGTTTAGGCTAATTCTTGTTGATACCCAGTTTAACAGATTTGTTTGCGGGTAAAAGGTTACCAGATGATCCTAATTGATTCTTTTTATATTGGTAGATGGCTACCGATAAAACTAAGAAATCAAATTATATTGATTAAATATAAAATTACCAACCACTCAACCAAAATAATTAAACTTGTAGAATTAACTAAGACATCAAAAGGAAGGTACTCCAGTGGTAGAATAAGAACCTCTACCGCTGCCTCCCCGAGTTCGATTCCGGTACAAGAACTTTTGGGTGGGGGACAATTATGACTGTTGGCATTGCGCACCAATGCCCTGAACCGAGATAGCGAATAGCAAAGGCGATCCATGGAGTTCCTGGCCTATCATACGCCGCGCGTGGAGGTTTTCTGATTTTATCCTCCTTTCCCATTCATTCGATTTCCCTTAATCGGTGCGGTATCGTCCCCAGGTCAGCCCACCTCGAATAAAATAAAAATATCTAAAACATCAACCACTTACCTGAAACAATTGAACCCATCAAAACAACCAAAATCCACCACCTAGTCAAAACCAATTGAACTTTTAAATCAGCCAACAGCCAAAAACCACTAACAGCTCACCAATCAATTCTTATCGAACTAACCAATCACTAATTGCTTATTAGAACCATCAAGCTTATTAATCAACCCCAAAACCACCAATCGCTCGCCAAAACCATTTACTATCGAATCAATCGAATATCATTCTTAGCCGTAACAATATACCGATTTACATTAAAAATGATATAAGATTTTCACTTGTTATATAAAACTTTTTATTTTACTATAGAAAATAATAAATCCTTTCTTATTGCACATCTACAGTATCTAGTGAATAACTATGCAAAGTTTTATCTTTCTAGGCCTTGTCATTGTTGAGATACAGCGATGAGTGAATGAGTGAGTGGGCTTTCGCATTTATATATATATATATATATATTGACCTATAAAATCACCTAAATTTATTAAAATGAATTACTTTAGATAGCGACCAGTAAATTTAGCATAGATTGACTGCTTAAATCAGCTAAATTAGATAAATAATTAATGTAGATGGTAATCAGTAAATTTAGCATAAATTGAGCAATAAAATCAACTAATTTAAGAAGATGAATTATTAGTATATTTGTTTATGAGATACTATATATATAATATATACAATGAGTTTTATTTTTATAGAGAAACTAGCAGAATACCCATGCTTTGCAATGGAGTTTCATGTTGTACATAATAAAAATGTTAGTTTAATTAATAAAGTTTAATTAAAGTAGGTTTCTTATAAATAAATAGCTGTTGCCCACAACTTTGTTTGTGTGGTTTTCAAATTAATGTGATAATATTAGTATAAGTACCAGGCATGCATTGCAATGCCACTCAAAGATAGAAAGTGTTTGTGTTTTAATTCTGTTTATTGAAGCGCTTTTAGATACACAATATTTTTTGTTTTTCCATCTGGTGTATACATGAATAAATCAGAAGGTTTTCTGACATGTGAGCAGGCCACATACAGCTGTCCATGCAAGAAGCATGGATTTTTCAGGATTAGTCCACACACTTGTAGTGATTGTCCCTGTGCTTTGTTGATGGTTATTGCAAATGTGAGTCACACTGGAAACTGCAAACATCTGAATCCAAATGGCATATCTGTTGGAATCATTGGGATGCATGGCAGCAGTAAATCTTCTCCTTTAAATTTTCCATTTAAGATTGTAGCTTCAATGATATTGTTCATCATCTTTTTCACTGAAAGCCTGGTACCATTGCAAAGCTGTGGTGGATTGATGTTTTGGAGAAGAATGATAGGCATGCCAATTTTCAATGTTAAAACATGTGGCAGCATACCTGGCAAATTAAGTGAATTCAAGAATTCAATTGGATAATTGACAACTTCATCTTAATTCATTACAGTATCAATGGACTTATATGTTGTCACTTCACCTGGTATTTCATTTTGAATGCTGAAATTGATGGCATTGATATCATTATTTTTGGCTGCTAGTATAGCATGTGAACTTAGCCAATGATGATTTTTGTAATTCTATGCAATATTTGGGATAAACTTTGTAAATCAATTCATCTGTGGTTGCTGTGATTTTACAGAAGTTTGTTGGCAATGTGATACATTGTGTGGATTCATTGATTGCCATTTTTCCATTCCCAATATCCAACAATTGTTTTGCAAAATGTTCAGCTGATGCATCATGTTGTAGATGTACATGCATATTGGTCTTTAAAGTTAATTTCTGTATGTGTTGCCATAAAACTGATGATTTGAGACATGCATTAAGTTCATCAGCGGGTGTTGAATGTGGTATAACTGGTAGAATTTGTCAAAAATTACCAGACAATAAAATGAGTGCACCACCAAAAAGCTGTTCATTTCCTCTCAAATCTTTTAGTGTACAATGAAGTGCTTCCAATGCTTTTTTGTGTGCCATAGTACATTTATCCCATATAATGAGTTGACATGATTGTAGTACTTTACCCATTCCAGAATTTTTCTTGATATTGCATGTGGATGTCTCAGTAAATTGCATATTCAATGGCAATTTCAGTGCTGAATGCGCTGTTCGGCCACCATCCAAAAGAGTTGCCACAATTTCAGATGATGCAATTGCCAGTGCAATATTTTTTTGTGATTGTACAGTTGCCAAAATAAGTGAAATGAGAAAAGTTTTGCCTGTGCCTCCAGGAGCATCTAGAAAATACAAGACCCCACTTTGGCTTGTAATTGTATGCATAATTCTGTCATACACTATGCGTTGTTCTGGAACCAATTTTGGAAGATTCATTTGAACAAATGTACCCAATTCATCAATATCAAAGTGGGTTTCTCGTTGCAAATCATGATCAAAAAGGTTATTTGTGGATTGATTTGGTGTAGCCATTCCCAATTGTACCAGTGCTTTGTTATCAATTGTTAAACATGTGTTCTCAATTGAAACCAATGCCTCATTATACATGTTTGGTTTGAATTGAATGTCTGGATTTTGATTCATTGCACACAAATAATGTAGAATGTCTTCACTCATGTAGTCTTTGTATTTCTCCCAAAAATCTTTTGGATTTGATGAAAAGCATGTTGTCAATATAATTGCAAATATTATGCATATTTGCTGTTGGTGAGCATTATTCAATGCATCAGCGAGTGAAGTGTCCCAATATACATCATTTTCAAGAAGATTTAATTCTTAGCAAATTTCACAATAAGTGGCATATACTTGACCATTTACTGTTCTCAATTCTTGGAAGGATGTCAGTCCATGTACATTGATTAACAGTAATTGTAAGTAAAAGCATTCTGCATTGTTTGGGTGAACAGTGTACAGACAGCCTGATGCAGCAGCTGAATATAAGTTAGGATATCATTCAACTGCTTTGCCTTGTTTTCAACGTTGAAACTTTTTTGCTGATGCATTCTATATGTAGTATGTTGGCACTTCAGAGTAAAGTAGCATCTTTGCAAATATATTATCCCTTCACAGTAAAAAAATGCAGTTAATGTTGTTGGTGGTGATAACAATGCTCTTGCATGTGCATTTTCTGTTGTGAAGTACACACGCTGTCCATTTAAGGTGCACTGCCAAATGAATAACTGTTGGATATTGTTTATGGATAGGAAATGATAAAATGCGCCATACTGCTTCATTGCTACTAATGTAGCATCCCAGTTGTTTTGGACAATTTCATTGATAGATGCAGTTGCATTTCCCACTCCAATAATTGACATATCACTTCCTTTGTTGACATATTTGCAAATTTACTTGATTAATTTTACCAAGTTGAAATACTCAATATTGATGTGTGCTTTAAATGTTTTTGAGAGTAATGGTGAATAAGGTATAACCCAACAATTATCAACTTCAACATCATTGTTTTGAACTTTTAAAGGGATGGATTTGCCACCATCTTCAGTTGATCATTGACAATAGAGTGGATATCCATCATTACCAGTGATAGTCTCAGCAAGTAAGTCTCTAGGTTATTGTTTCGTGCATTTCCCATCAGATATGCATGGTGAATTGTTATTTAGTAAGCCACATGGACCATGGATCATGTTTTTGGTGACAACTTCAAATAAGTTTGGATTAATGTTGACATATGGTATTTCTGCTGAGATAACTTGATCAAATTTGATCTGGTGTGACTATTTTCAATCAACCAAATCAAAATGTGTGCATGTGGCAATCCTCTTTTCTGCTATTCAACAGAATACATCCAACAGCGTGTCTCTCCAAAAACATGATTCTTGACAATAAAATTCATTAAAGATTTCAATTTTTGTTTAAACATATGCGCAGAAATATCATGACAATCTGATGTTAATTGTCCAGTTAACAAAAGTTCTTTTATTTCATCTCATATAGGATTGCATGTGAATATAATAAACAAATCTGGGCGGCCATATGTGCAAACATATGTCATTGCATCTTGTGCATATTCATGCATGTGGCGTGGACTCCCTGTAAATGTGGCTGATAGTATGACCATTTTTCCCAACTTATTGGGATTCACATTGCCATCATTAACAACTGCATCACATAAATGAATGTCCTCAAAACACAATTTAGTTTGATTTAATCAAATGTAGAGAAGTCGTTTGGTTTCAATTTTTGTATAAATATTGCCAATTTATTGATGGAACAATTCTTGACATTTCAAAATATGATTTTCAGCATTTTCAAATATCATCAATTGATATGAATAGTAATCTATGGCACTGACTTTCTTATTTGTTTCCCACTTGCTTATGGATTTCTCAATTTGATATTAAAATGATATCCATCTTCTCCTTGCCAAAAATAAATTGGATATTGTAATCCATCATATGAGCAATGAGTTTCTGAGACTTGCCGAACATCACCATTTTTATGATTAAGAATTATATCACATGATTTAAATTCTTTGCCAACTATAATGATTACCACTTCATCAATTGTAGGTGCATTGTACTGTCTTTCATGTTGCCTGACAGGTGTTTTATCTGCTCTAACTACAACTTTATAGTCATCAGATGGCATTTGTTTAAGGGCAGTTCTGAACAATTAAACTAATTTGTTGTGCTGATCAAATAAAATTTGTAATTCAGTGACTATTTCTTGTTTAGTGCCTGTATTGAATTGACAACGTTGATTGATTTGTTCATCAGTTTTTTCCATGAAATAAATTTGAAGAAATTTATGATCTGCACTAGACAGTGGTAGTAGTGATCCTGCATGATGACAAATTTGCTCTTGCATTTTGAATGTTGGCATATAATTCTCATGCACAATATTTGTTGTACCAAATGATGTCATTTGGAAACGTGAATTGCACTTGCATATGTTTTCCAAGAAATATTTTTATTGGCTTGTGTCACCTAATACCAACGTTGATGATGGTTCAGGTGGTAGATGTAATTCTGGTAATTTCACTTTTCCATCTGCACAGCATATTACTGATGGTTTATTCTTAAATTTGAGGGCACTGCAATACATGCATAATTTATCCATTTTCCCAATAACTACACTTATTTGGACTGTAATCATAATTAGCATCATAATGGAATGCACCTAGATTTAAATCAGCATGCAGTGTTTGTATGGATCAAGAAGTGTATACTCAATTGGTTTTCATCCTTGCTTCCCATTGCTCATCTGTTTTAGTTGAACAGGCTAGAGCAGTGCATACTCAATCAGTTTTCAGTCTTGCTTCCTGTTGCTCATCTGTTTCTGAAGCTTGTGATGCCTTTTTCTTTTGTGTTTGAGGTGTAGATTGACCAACTGCTTGTTGTTTGGGTAGCATAATTGATTTTATGAGGTTTTAATTAATAGTTCAGGAGGTATCAAGAAGCAAACACTCTTAATATCTCAATGCTTAGTATTTAAATGTACTGAGGCTCAAAGTGGGAGAGGCACAAAATTCAGATTATGCTACAAATAACCAAATTAGAAAATATGAGATCTGGACCTATCTGAGCTATTAAACTTTACCTTGCTTCAATAGAATGACTGATTATTCTCTTTTCAGTAATATCTGTCCCCTGGTCAGCTTACATAGAATAAACAGTTTTTAAGATTTAAATTAAATGATAAAAAGTAATTAAAAAGGCAAATCAACCTAAAAATATAACCTATAGATCAAAGAATATAAATACTCTTCACAACTTAACCTTCATACTCAAAAGACTAATTCTTTCACCCTAAACTAACCTAAAAGTATTAAAGAGTAGGTTGAACTCACCTTTTTTGATCTAGTAGAGTATACAAAACCACAAAAAGAATCTTTCAGTACATACTTTTTAATATTTTTAAGCAAGATTAAGGTTAAAACATTAATCCTTCAAGCATAAAATGCATAGCCTTCATACTCAAAAAGCCCAATGATCTAACCTTAAACTAATCTAAAAGTATTAAAAAGTAGTTGGAATTCACTTTTTAGATCTAGTAGAGTATACAAAACCACAAAAATTTACTATTAGTATGTACTTTTTAAAAATTTTAAGCAAGATTAAGGTTAAAACATTAATCTTTTAAGCATAAAGTGCTTATATTATTGTTTTTATAGTGACAACTACACTTGTCTATTTAAATAATGGGTAATAGGATTTAGTAAAATCTGGTATAAGGGTCATAACAGCCCTAAGGGAAGGATTAGCCCTTAATTACCCAGTATTGTAGAGGGCAGACATACCCTCTACATAGTATAAAATACCCTATAAATTGGAGCCAAAGACACAAAAGTCATTTTCAACTGCAAAACCTTTCTTTTTAGGTAAACTCAAATTTGAATCCAAATTGCTTAACTCTCAATGGGACTTAATTCTCACTAAATCACTTAAACGTGACATGAACCTATGTAAATCGCTTTAAATTAACACTTTTTGCACAATTTAGAGCCAAAAAGTGCATTTTTGTCACTCAAACCTATTTAAATTGTGCAAAAAGTGTGTTTTTGCAACCAAAAAGGCACTTGAAGCAACTTTTTGTAACTAGTACTTATATAAATCCTTAAAATTCATCAACTTTTGCACGATTTAGAGCTAATAAATACCCATATAACCAATAACCACTTAACAAAACCATTTAAAGTATTAAATCAACTGAATATTAAACTGCTCAGCCATAACTATACCAATTACTATCAAGGATATATAGGAGTTCTATTTAATACATATAAATTTTTTAATTAGAATATGAAAATTAAACTTTTTGATGAATTATTGTATTGTTATCCAAGACCAACGTCTGTGCAAAGGTTCAAATTTTTTTTATTGATAGTAAGTATCTGAAATAGAGCTTGTAAGATTTGATTAAAGACAGACAGAATTGACTTTGAGTTTAAGAAAAGTGTATAAAAAATGACCACTAACCACTTAACAAAACCATTTTAAAAAATATCAAATCAACTAAATATCTAACTGCTCAGCCATAACTATATACTGGCTACCATCGAAAATATATAGGATTTTTACTTGGTACATATGAAACTTTTTTTTGAACATGAAAATTAAAAGTTTTGATCTATTATTGTATTGTCATTGAAGATACATAAGTGTGCCAAATTTAAGTATTTTTTATTAATAAGTGTCTAAGATAGAGCTTGTAAGAATTAATTACAGACAGACAGACAGAATTGATAGTGAGTTTAAAAAAAGTGTATAAAAAGTGATTATGCCAGGATTCAAACAACTTACCTTTTATAGAGTTGAAGTTTAGAGCCTTAAAGCTGAGCTGATTATGCTAGATTTTTTTAAGAACTTTATACTTTATTAAAATAAAAATTAAAGGAAAGTAAGAGGGGAGGGCAGAATACAAGCAATTCAGCTGAGGGTAAAAAGAATTGGGAGTTTGGGCCACTAGAGTTCTAGCACCTCTGACCATTGCTGATCAGTGATCACCATTGCTAACTATGGTTCTAGCATTGGTGGGCTTACAGACCATTCAATTCTCAATCAATTAGTTGCCTCATCACATGCGATGAGCAATCTGATAGGGGAAGCCAAACGTGTGGCTTTATAAAAACCCAGGGATTATGTGCAAAAAATTTGAGATCTGATGGAGATGATTGAAAATAATCTGAATGGTCTTCAATCCTAAACCTCTGTGGTGGGGGTGCTTGTTGCTCAAAACCTTGGTGACAAGTGCACAGTGAATTACCTATACACAATAATGGTAAATGAAGGCTTGTAGTTAATTGGAGCTGTTCTTGGGGTTTTTGTAAAGAAAAGGTCCTGTGATGGATGTATTCCTGGCGGCAATGGTTTGCCTGATAGGATGTAGTGCATCGTGGACCAGTATTTTTTAAACACAACACATTCATAGTAATGGTGTGCTATGTCTGCTTCCGGTTCAGCACATATGGGGCATACTTTGTGCTGGTAGTCTGGCCACTGTGCTTTCCCAATTTGAATGCCTGATTTAGGATCTTCCAGGTTACCGACTGCTGTTTGGCTGTTACCAAGTGGGAGTTTAGGTCCAAAATCAACTCCTTTGTCAGGTAGTTGGTGTTGTGGCCTTTGGTAGTCCATTTTTTTAAGATTTGTGGACAGGTGGGCAGATTGCGCCTTGGTTTTGGGAGTGGATCCCCATATTCTATCAGTGTCAATTTGTACCTTATTCTGATCGACTTGGTTGTATATTCATCAGCAATTTGGTTACACTCCTCCCAGCTTATTGTGGAATTCATTGTGGAATTATGTGCTTTGATGTCCCTTTGAATTTGGATAGCTTCTCAGTCCAATTTCTCAAATGACCATCTGCCCTGGCGCATGGCCCAATTACATAGTTACCAGTAGTGTGGAGTACCTTTTAGGGAGGTTATCCGTGGGTGGTTTGCCATCCATTCATGTATCAATCAGGGGGAGACTGGCTCTTGGAGGCCTTGGGCTCTTGCCCAGTTCATGCCTCATGCTAGGTTCAGGCAGCACATGTGCATCTGATTAGCTTTACAAACAAAATCCCCCATATACACCAGGCGTGAGATTTGAAGTTCAGGAGTACCATGCCTCCTTTGTTCTTTATTTTTGACAGGGCTTCCAGTGGTATTGGCGCCACCTTTGCCTTAAACCACAGGAAGATTTAGAGCATTGACCTGATTTTCTTCCTTAAGTTCAGGCTCATTGGTAGCATGTGAGCAACATACCACAACTTTGAGAAGATGAAGATGTTTATAGCCTGCGCTTTCTCCTTGAGGCATAGTCTGGTGCTTTTCCAGCATGATATTTGGATTGATAAGCTTGATAATACTTTCTGTTCAGTCTCCAGTACTGTTGGTCCCTTGTCGTTGAAGAGTATCCCAAGGTATTGGACTGTTTGGGAGTTTGTAATTGGTATTATATCAGTTGGTGGGCTGAAGCTTGGGTTGTTGACCCTCATCACTGAGGTTTTTGCCAAGTTGATTTTTGCGTTCAATGCTAGTTGATAGAGGTTTAATAGTTCCTCAGCACCCTGGAGGTCAGTCGAAGAGCTTATTCCTACTACTGTATCATCAGTGAATGCTAGCATCTTCAGTGGCAATTGGTTAGGGTGGACTAAACCCTGGAGCTTCACATCTGCTGCCACCAGTAGAATGTTGGCTGCAAAGTTGAAGAGTATCTGTGACATAGGGTCACCTTGGCAGAGACTTTTCCCGACAGGGATTTTGTTGGTTATGCCATCTATGACAATAGCCTTCATTACCAGGCCTGAGTACAGCATCATTATCCATGCTCAAAATGTGTCAGGGATACTGACTGCCTTTAGTGCCTCATGAATGAATGACCACACTACTCAGTTTTATGCCTTTTCCATGTCAAGGAACATAAAGTACCCCTGTTCAATACCCCTTGTATCCTGGAGTATGCTCTGGACTGAGCCAATGCTGTCCCATATACTATGGCTTTTGATGAAGCTATGCTGGGCACTATGGAGCATGTGCGGTGCTGTTGCCATCAGTCAATTAGATAGTATGCACGTGAGCAGTTTATAATTGGCATTTTATAGTGCAATTGGGCGCCAATTCCAAAGTTGGCATCTGAGGCCCTTTTTGTATAGAAGTACAATTTGGGTCTCATGGCCTCCCAGAATTTGCTGGCCATTTTGCAGACGGTGGTTAAAGAGGGCTTTGAGCTCTGGCGCTATTCAGTCTCAGAATATGCTGTATATTTCTGCACACATATTGTTGGGGCCTGATGCTTTCATTCTTGGTAACTCCTTTAGCGCCCTCTTAACTTCATTGATAGAGATTTTAGCAAATAGTTTGGTGACATCTTCTGGAGTACAGCCCCCAATGTTGGCTTGGCCAGGTCAATAAGGGTTTTTGTTGCCGTTCACCCATTTCTCATTGTCATAATAGATCACCGTAAAAAAGCTCAACCTTGCACTTGATTGTTTTGAGGTCTGTTGATACTTCCCCTTCCGCTGTCTCCACTTCCCATACCCTAGCCTTAGTTTGGATTTCCTTGAGGTGTTTCAGGCCCTCTTTGGTCATTGTCCCCGCTAGGCTCTGATATCAGTAAGTTGCATTGGTCCATCTCTCTGAGTCTTGCTTCATCATTATGGCTCAAGCCAATTATGCTAGAGAAGGTATTTTTAAAATCAATTGGATTTTTGATTCAAAGTTCTGTTTTAGATAAACTTGTTAAATATCTGAATGACCACTAACCACTTAACAAAACCATTTATAATATTGAATCAACCAAATATCAAACTTCTCAGCTGTAACAATATACCAATTTTCATTAAGAACATATAAAATTTTAACTCTTTACATATAAAACTTTTTATTTTACTATATAAATTAAAAATTGGGCTTTGGGGTGCACACGGAGCCCCTCCCGTTCACCTATAGCCAAATTTTCAGAGCTCTACATGCTCTAGTTTTGGCTGGGTATCGCACACACAAACACACACACATTTGCTTTTATATATATAAATAAGTGTCTGAAATAGGGCTTGTAAGATTTGATTACAGACAGACAGAATTGACAGTGAGTTTGAGAAAAGTGTATAAAAATTGATTATGCCAGGATTCAAAAACTGACCGTTTATAGAGTTGAAGTTTAGAGCCAAAAGCTGAGCTGATTATACTAGATTTTTTTTGAAGCTCCATACTTTATTAAAATAAAAATTAAAGGAAAGTAAGAGGGGAGGGCAGAATACAAGCAATTCAGCCAAGGATAAAAAGACTGGGGTTTCAGGCCGCTAGAGTTCTAGCACCTCCAACCATTGCTGATCAGCAATCGCCATTGCTAGCCATGGTTCTAGCATTGGTGGGCTTACAGGCCATTCAATTCTCAGTCGATTAGTTGCCTCATTGCATGCGATGAGCGATCTGGCAGGGAAAGCCAAACATGTGGCTTTATAACACCTGGGGATTATGCGCAAAAAAATTTGAGATCTGATGGAGATGATTGAAAATAATCTGAATGGTCTTCAATCCTAAACCTCTGTGGTGGGGGCGCTCATTGCTCAAAACTTTGGCAATGAGCGCACAGTGAATTACCTATACACAATAATGGTAAATGAAGGCTCATAGTTGAATCAGAGCCATTCTCAGGGTTTTTGTAAAGGAAAGGTCCTGCGATGGATGTATTCCAGTGGCGATTGTTTGCCTGATAGGATGTAGCATATTGTGGATCAGTATTTTTTGAACACAGCACATTAATAGTAATGGTGTGCTATATCTGCTTCCAGTTCAGCACATATGGGGCATACTTTGTGCTGGTAGTCCAGCCCATTGTGCTTTTCTGATTTGAATGCCCAATTGAGGATCTGACAGGTTACCAAACACTGTTTGGCCATTACCAAGTGAGAGTTTTGGCCCAAAATCAACTCCTTTGTCAGGTAGTTGGTGTCATGGCCTTTGGTGGTCCAGTTGTTTAAAATTCTTGGATGGGTGGTCAGATTCTGCCCCAATTTTGGGAGCGGATCCCCAAATTCTATCAGCATCAATTTGTACCTTATTCTGATTGACTTAGTTGCATATTCATTGGTGATTCAGTTACACTCCTCCCAGATTGTTGCAGAAATTATTGCAGAATTTCATGCTTTGATGTCCCTTTAAATTTGGTTGGCCTCTCATTCTGATCACTCAAATGACCAACCGCCCTGGCACA